>CM076570.1:1601618122-1601710213 GCA_034641835.2 Pinus albicaulis
GCTAACCATGGGGGAATATGTATTGACTAGTCCAATGCTTTCCATTCCTATGGGAGGTGCCGATGTTGTACTAGGAGTACAATGGTTACAATCTTTGGGGACGGTAGCTTTTAATTTTCAAGAACTTTTCTTGAAAATTTTTTCAGAAGGAAAGGAAGTCGAATTACGGGGTATCGCAGGGAAGCCAGGAAGGATAATAAGCTCTAATGTCATGACAAAGCTTCTAAAGAAAGAACAGCGAGGCGTAATTGCACAATTATGCTCACTAGAAGTTCCAACATCAAAATCATCTATTTCCGCAGATCTCCAACAAGTCTTGGACAATCATTCCAAGGTGTTTGAAACTCCCAAAGGACTCCCACCTATTCGTGATCATGATCATGCTATTCATTTGATTCCAGGAAGTGTTCCTCCAAACATCAGGCCTTATAGATATCCTTATGTCCAAAAGAGCTAAATTGAACGTATGATTGTAGAAATGTTAGAGGCGGGTATAATTCAACCTAGTCAAAGTTCTTTCTCTGCTCCTGTAGTATTGGTACACAAGAAGGATGGATCATGGCGAATGTGTCCGGATTATAGGGAGCTCAATAAGCTCACCATTAAAGATAAATTTCCCATTCCTATTATTGATGAATTATTGGATGAATTACATGGAGAAATTTATTTTACCAAGTTGGATCTTCGTTCAGGATATCATCAAATTAGAATGAAGACTGAAGATATTCCAAAAACAACATTTCGAACTCATGAGGGTCATTATGAATTTTTGGTCATGCCTTTTGGCCTTAACAATGCACCTTCTACATTTCAAGGGTTGATGAATTCCATTTTCAAACCCTTCCTTAGAAAATTTGTGCTAGTATTTTTTGATGATATACTAATCTACAGCAGGTCTTGAAGGATCATGTTGAACATGTTGACAGGGTGCTCAAACTATTGCAGGAGAAACAATTATATGCAAAAACATCCAAATGTTTCTTTGGAGTACAAGAGGTGGAATATCTGGGTCATATTGTATCTCACGAGGGTGTTAAAGTAGACCCTAACAAAATTGAAGCCATTAAGGAATGGAAAGTCCCCACAACCATAAAGAAGTTGCGAGGATTTCTCGGGTTAACAGGGTATTATCGCAAGTTTGTTAAGAATTATGGGAGAATAGCAGCACCTCTAACAACATTATTGAAGAAAGATGCATTTTCATGGACTCCTGAAGCAACTAAGGACTTTGAACATCTTAAAGAGGCAATGTGCCTAGCACCGGTCTTAGCTACGCCAGACTTCACAAAAACCTTTATTGTGGAATGTGATGCCTCAGGAAATGGAATTGGTGCAGTTTTAATGCAGGAAGGAAGACCCATTGTTTTTGAAAGTCGTCCAATCAAAGGAAAGTATTTACAGAAACCTATTTATGAGAAGGAAATGTTAGCAATACTGCATGCACTAAAGAAATGGCTAACTTACCTAATGGGAAGACACTTCAAGGTAAAAACTGATCATGATAGTCTTAAACACTTTTTGGAACAAAGACTATCTTCAAAAGAGCAGCAAAAATGGGTCACAAAGATGTTGGATTATGACTTTGAAATAATCTACAAAAAAGGAAAGCTTAATGTTGTTGAAGATGCACTCTCAAGAAAGAGTGAAGAGGTGGAAGCATTGCTTTGTGCCATTTCTATTATCCAACCAGATTGATAACCGAAGCAAGAGATGAATGGAAGAAGGACAAAGATGTATGGACACTCATTCAAAAGTTGCAGCAAGATACTAGTACATCTGATACATTTAGTTGGAAAAATGATTCCTTATGGTACAAAGATCGCTTATATCTTTGTAGGAATTCCCAACTAAAACAAAATATTCTTTTGGAACTGCACACTTCTCCTTTAGGAGGACACTCAGGATTTTTAAAAACTTACCACAGGGTGAAGAAAGAATTTTTTTGGCATGGCCTTAAATCTGATATTCAAAGGTTTGTGGCGGAATGTTTGGTTTGCCAGTAGAATAAAGTTGAGACAATTAAGACCCTGGGACTTCTAACACCTTTATCCATTCCAAGTCAACGTTGGGAGGAGATTTCAATGGATTTTATCACAGGTTTACCTAAGTCCGAAGGAAAGAGTATTATCATGGTGGTAGTTGATAGACTTACTGTAAATTTTTGTAGATGTTCTATGCTAGGAGCAATTTTACTTTTCTCACAGCAATCACACAAATAGTTAAGCAAACTGCAGATAGAACATATAGGTGGATCTTACAGAAGACAAATCAGAAACAGGAAAAATGTGGTGGTTCGTTACGGCGGTCAACAGGATGCTTCAACCAGCAAAGTCTCCTTGGTCAGCCAACCCAGCATGTGTCACAACGGTCCTCCAATCAGTAAACGAGTCAACCCAAGTCAACTCCAAAAAAGTCAACGCTGTCCTGAAAAAGTCAACGCAGGGCAGCAAGCTAAAAGTCAACGCAGCAGCAAATTGGTCAACCCTTTGACCTCGATTTCTGTGCCAAGTAGTACGACCTTCCAAAATCGAACTTCCCACAAGTTTTCAACCCAATCGGACCATGCGTTGACCAAAGTCAACGCTGGTCAAACTTTCTGCAAAACCCTAACTGCAGAAAATCGTCCTTCAACTCAGCCGTACTGTTTTTGTCCTTCTTCTCCTTCACACGTGTGGCTGAACTCGTCCTCCAAGGAGCTCGTACTAAATCAGATGAGAGAAGTTGTTGTGAGTTGTGTTGTGTTGAAATGCTCTCCAACTTTGCCTGTATTTATATCCATCATTGGGGTGTGTGACACATCTGCTGGGGGTGTGAAACCTTAAGGCCGACTTGCACATATAATTTATTAAGAATAATAAATTCAAAATAAATGTTCTGCTCATCGGATTAAGACATATTATATATGGATTTTACACCTCTCCGAAAGAGGATTCCAACAAAAATATTAGCCTCTTAATCTGAGCATCATAACATGGAGTTTGGACCTAGTTGTCCAAATTTAACACTTACCAAGTATGCACACTTTTGTGCATTATCTCATCCATTTAAAGCAAGTACAGTTGCTACTACATTTATGGACAGAATTCAAAAGCTACATGGAAGCCCAAGGGTTATTGTGAGCGACAGAGATCCCATTTTTACCAGAAATTTTTGGACGGAGTTATTTTCTTGTTTGGGTACTCAATTAGCTCATAGCTCATCTTATCATCCTCAATCTGATGGTCAAACTGAGATAGTAAATAAATGTTTGGAAGGATATCTTCGTTGTTTTGTATCTGATAAACAAATACAATGGGTCAAGTGGTTACCTCTCGCTGAATGGTGGTATAACACTTCCTTCCATACTGCAACAAAAATGACCCCATTTATGGCACTTTATGGATATCATCCACCATCCATCACATCATATTTAAGGGAAAATTCGAAGGTTCAAGCAGTGGAAGATCACATCGAGCATCAACAATAAATTCTCCAACTCTTAAAGGATAACTTGAATTTGGCACAAAACCGAATGAAAAAAAGGCAGATCAACATCGCAACGAGAGAAGTTTTGATGTAGGAGATTGGGTATTTTTACGGCTACAACCATACAAACAAATGTCCCTCAAGCAAGCTAAGAAGGATAATAAATTATCGCCAAAGTACTATGGTCCTTACAAGGTGTTGCAAAATATTGGTACTATGGCATACAAATTGGAGCTTCTCGCTTCTTCGTGAGTGTATCCAGTTTTCCATGTTTCATGCTTAAAGAAGGTTATAGGTGAAAATATTCCAGTTCAAACAATATTGCCAGAACTTGATGAGGAAGGAAAATCATATTGGAACCTGAAGTGGTCATGGAAACAAGAACTCGACAGCTACAGAATTGATCAATTTCAGAGTATCTCATCAAGTGGAAGAACTTACCCACTGAAGATTCTACATGGGAGGATGAGAATTTTATACAGAAGCACCCAAAGCTACTCAAGCGTTGAGGACAACACTTTTTTGAAGGAGAGGGGCATGTTAGGTCCCTATATTACTAGTATAGTCCCTTATTGTTGTTAGTGTAACCCCCTTATTGTTATTATTGTACCCTTGTAACCCCCATATTGTATTATTGTGCCCTTAAATTATTATTGTTAGGTCGGCTAGGATTACATTGTGGCCCCACTAGGATTACATTATGGCCGCATGGACTCTTATATATAGAAAGGAGGTTTTGTAAATTGTATCATCCAAGAATTGTTCATTTATGTAATGTATTGGAGGTTGCCCCCTCGAAGTGGCTTATTTCTAAGGCGCTAATATCTCTTTCCTTCTATTTTTGGAGCTGGTTACACAACAGTATAACGGTATGGTCCATCGTTCCTTCAAACAAATCGGATAACAGCTTCCTTAATGAAACAGCTTCCCTACTAACTTCACATGTTGTAATGTATTCAACTTCACACTACTCAAAGCAATTGATTCTTGCTTTCTACTCATCCATGAGTTCATAAGAGGATCCCAAGCTAAAACATCCTCCGGTAGTGCTTCTTCCTTATGTCTCACTGCCTCCCCAATCAGAGTTTGTATATCCTCTCAATTGGATATCATTCTTTCTATTGTGAAAGTGTCAAAACAAAAACCCGACTGTAGTGTCTTGATCTACTTTGCCTACTTGTTTGATTAATTAACAAGTTATTAAAGTATTCCAAAAAAAAAAATGCAAACTGTAACCTACACATCTACAGATCATTGACTGAATAGCACAGACATGTGACAAAATTACACACATTTGAGGGAAAACCGATGCAGCAGCTCTAGAGGGTTTTATTATTATGCAGAATCTTAATACAACAATCTGGGCACCAGAGATGATTTTCCCTACAAAAAATTATCCGATAGTTGTACCTTTTACTCGGAGACAGAAAATATGGTCGATCCAACCCTCTGCGGGGAATTACGAATTTGAGCCCTTTCTGGCCCACTGGAACCCTCTGCGTCAGCCCCTACTGGCCAACGTACCCACTACATCACCCTGACTGGTGTTGCACTACCTCTGCGCTGCCCTGGCTGGGCCTACGTCAACCTGGTTGGGTCTCTGTTGCCCCTGCGCTGCCCTGGCTGGGCCTACGTCACCCTGGTTGGGTCTTTGTTGCCCCTGCGCTACCCTGGGCTTGCGTCACCCTGACTGGGCTTACACAGCCTCTTCGTAGTCTTCTGCGTGGTCCTAGCTGGACTGCGTCCCTTTGGCTAGCCTTTGTGCTGCCCGATACAATTTGCCCCTGTGCTGCCCTAGTTGGGCCTACATCTCCCTGATTGGGCTTACACAACCTCTGCGCAATCTTCTGCGTGGTCCTGGTTGGATTGCGTCCCTTTGGCTGGCCTTTGCGCTGCCCGGTACAAGTTGCCTCTCTGTTGTTGTATTCTCAACCTCAGATCAGATCATTCCTTGTCAATCTCTGCCCATCACTGCACTACAAACTCACTTCGAATTCCTCAGCAAACCCCACCCCAGAAATTCGCCTTAGCTTCAATGCCCTGCAATGTGTGTGTATCCTCCAACTGACCCCAAGCCCTTCCTTTATACTTTTCTCGTTGGGAAACCAACGATCATGATCTAATCTCTTACCAATGGCTGAGATTAAAAGAAAGCTTGATCCTTCTTAGCGAGGAGTGTGCTCTAGCAATACTTCCACACTGAAGCATTTCCTGATCTCGACATCAGTCTCCGCGTTGCGGATACTTGGCCTGCTGCCCTCCACCCACTGCGCTACTACTTTCTGTACTACTACCCATGTCACTGCAACCGACACTGCTACATCTATACTGCAACTCCTTCTCAAATTGTTGCATGATGATGCCCATAGCACTGCCACTACTCACTATTGCACTGCAACTCAGTTGCTAAAAAGTACGCCACTGAAGGACTATCACCCAATCATTGACAGACAAGTCAGTTGGGTTGCATCTCATCAGTGAAGCACCCTCTGCTACTGTGCTGCGTTGTCTCTCTTTGAAGCTCTGCGTTTTCTACTGCGTAAGCACTGCCTCTGTGCTGCTGAAATCCCATCAGCCTCTGCGATGCTGCTGCCTCTTCTCTGCGTTGCTCCAAACTTCAGCGTCCTAGCTTGCCTCTGCCACTTCATGATCTTCTGCACCCACTGCTCCAGTCATCCTGCTATTGTCTTAAGGCTCTCGTAGCTCGTATGTGATCCAAGAGTTTGGGCACCTCAAGGATCCCGCCACCATCCGTAGCCGCTCTACAGATCAATATCGCCCCACTTCCTTGGTTCATGAGCACTCATGACTACGTCATCGTCACTACCATCGTCCCCTTTCGCTGTTGTTGCCTTGGAATCAGAAGATTACTTGTCCTTCCTCTTAGGACAAGAGCAACCGAAGTGTCCAAGTTAGCCACATTTAAAGCACCAGACCTTTGATAGGTCCTTCTTCTTCTTCCCTTCCTGCCTCTGTCCCTTAGATGGAAGGGCTACGTCCTCCTCCTCTTTCTTTACTTTGACTCCACGGTCGTTGCTTTGCTTCTTGGTTATTCTCCTTACTTCCTCCTGACGAAGGATTGCCCACATATCCACCTAGGATGGTAACGTTGTTATGCCCAAATGCTTTGGACAAACATTTCCCATTCATCGGTGACTGCATTCAGGGCAGTCCTCACCATGAGCCCCTCATCGGGGGTTGTACCCATAAAAATCAGCTGGTCCCAGATAGTTTGAAGTCAAAAGAGGAAGGGATCGATTTCCTGTCCCTTCTGCATCTGGAACAACTGCATCTGATTCTCCAGAAGCATTTTCCTTTGGACGAAGCTTCCCTGATACATCGTGTTCAATGTTGTCCACATGTCATTTGTCGTGTTCTTCCCGGTAATATGAGGGACCACTTGATCCTTCACTCCATCTATGATCAAGCGCTTAGCCTGTGCCTAACTCTCGTTATATTTCTTCAGGGATCTGCATTAGTAGGCACAGCTAGGACATTTGCTGCATAGACCTTGATGTCGTACTCATCTAGGACTGTCAGGATTTTGGCCCTCCAAATAACAAAGTTGGACACACCATCCAACCTATCCTGATCTCTTAGTCCAAGAGAAACCATCTCTACTCAATTTGTCGAACCACAAACTCTTCTCCTTTCCGCTATTGCTTTACTCAGCAAAGAATTGGATCTCAGCTTCTTAGCGAAAGAACCCTCTAAAGAATGTGTTCCCTCTGACCAATGATTTCCCTCCCTAAAATCCTCCACCAAGTCTAACGAATCAATCCTCTATGATCACACTCAGATTCCTTGGCTAGAGAATCTGTTGAGCGACTATTCCCCTCCCGCTTTTGTCACCTTTGCTAAGCATTGTTCTGCACCGAGACCAACTGGTACATTAGCAACCATTTAAGATCGTGTTGCACTTCCGTACTTTGGTAAACTCAGACAAAGAATTTCTCCACATCACCTCCGCTGCCTTCTCACGCGTGGCCTCCCTCCAACAAGGTTTAGCGTGACTCCGCACACCGCAAAGTTTCCCCTACATCACTCGGGAAGGCTCGCACTACCTTGCGTCACTCGACGCCCTCGCGTCACCGTTGCTGCGTCCTCCTAGTGTTGTCGCCTCCTTCCGGACCGCTAGAGTCGGCCTTCCGGCACACTATCTCGCCGTCTCGCCGGTGGATCACTTTGATCTCTGCAATGCTCGATACCGTGTGAAAGTTTCAAACAAAACCCTACTACACGCCTTTGATCTACTTTGCCTACTTGTTTGACTAATTAAATGTTATTAATCCTAAGTATTCAAAAACATTAAAGCAAATACAAAATGCAGCCTACACATCTACGTATCATTTACTAAACCCGTGCCATTAGCAACTTTCTAAGACTGTGGTTGCACTTCCATTTTGCAACCGCACAAAGAATTCCTCCATTACGCATCGCGTCGCCGCGTGAGCAGACCGGCTTAGTGCAACTTTCCAGACAAGCCGTTAAGTTTCCCTGCATCACTCTGGAAGGCTCTGCACTACCTTTGCGTCACTCAGACGGCTCTGCGTCAGCCTGGTTGGGTTGCGTCCCTCCTAGTGTTGCGCTGCCTCCCTCTGGATCTCTGCTATAGAGCTGCCCTTCCTGCAATAATTATCTTCAGTCGCTCTGCTGGTGGATCAGCTTGATCTGCAATGCTCTGATACCGTGTGAAAGTTTCAAAACAAAAACCCTACTACATTGCCTTGATCTACTTTGCCTACTTGTTTGACTAATTAACAAGTTATTAATCTGAAGTATTCAAAAAAACATTAAAGCAAATACAAACAGTAGCCTACACGTCTACAGATCATTTACTGAACAGCACGCACATGTGACAAAATTACACATATTTTTCGGACAGATGTCCCCGGAAAAACCCAATGCGAGAAAATCGGTGCAGCAGCTCTATGGCTGATCCAACCCTCTACGAGGAATTACAAATTTGAGCCCTTTCTGGCCCACTAGAACCCTGAGCGTCGCCTCTGCATCGTTTGCGTCAGCCCCTACTGGCCAGCGTACCCACTGTGTCACCCTGACTAGTGTTGCGTTGCCCTGACTAGGTCTCTGCTGCCCTTGTGCTGCCTTGACAGGGTCTTTGTTGCCCTTGACTGCCCTGGATGGGCCTGTGTCACCCTGACTGGGCTTACGCAGCCTCTGCACTGTCTTCTGCGTGGTCCTGGCTGGACTGCGTCCCTCAGGCTGGCCTCTGCGTCGCCTGGTACAAGCTGCCTCTGCTATTGTATTCTCAGCCTCGGATCAGATCATCCCTTGCCGATCTCTGCCTCTCACTGCACTGCAAACTCACTTTGAATTCCTCAGCAAACCCCGCCCCAGAAATTCAACTTAGCTTCAGTGCTCTGCAATGTGTGTGTGTGTCCTCCAACTAACCCCCAGCCCTTCCTTTATACTTTTCTTGTTGGGAAACCAACGATCGTGATCTAATCTCTTATCAACAGCAGAGATCATTCTAGGGTTGTTCTAGGGCCGAGGTTGTTGGGCATATAGGCCTAGGAGAAGAGGGACACAACACTGGTGTTTGTGCTAGGCCACAAGCCTTAGCACACAGGGGAAGCTACGTAGAAGGTCTAGCCTCTTTAGAAGGCAGCTTGGATAGGAGAAGGCTCCCTAAGGGATGTCGTAGCCCTTTGAGGCTTTGTCGTAGCTCCCTAGAGGGCCGGTTCAAATTAAAAGTTGTTTCAGCCTGCGTAAAATTGTCGTGGATGTAAGAAATGACAGCGTGAGCCAGGCTACGGCAGTTAGGTCCCAGGCCTCTTTGTGAACAGTGAAAATTGTAATCGTCGTCGGAATCTACACCGTGAATGGCTTTTGGCACCATCAGAATCTGTGACAAACATTCAATGCTAGCCGTAACATTTAGCGATGGAAGCTCCAAGACCAACACGTGCCCATCGTGGAAATCGAATTCTCCAACTGTTTAAATTATGAAACAACTAGTTTGCATGAAGTCGGAAGATTAATTTACAAACTGTGCAAAGGGGGAGTCAGGCCATTGTCAGTTTGCTAGAATAATAAACCTCGGGTCAATTAGTGCTAAGTCGAGCACTCAATAACGATCAATATAAGATGCAAGCTATGTCAGGTTGAATTTCACGTCGTCATAGCGACTGCAGATGAGTTTAACGCTATTAATTTTCGACAACTAGGTCCAAAATCCATGTTGTGATGCTCAGATGAAGATGCCAATACTTTTATTGGACTCCTCTTTCGGAGAGGTGCAAGATCGATCTAAAGATCATCTTGATCCGATGAGCAGAACATTTATTTTGAATTTATTCAAAATATGTGCAGGTCAGCCTTAAGGTTTACTGTCCCAGCAGATGTGTCACACACCCTCATTGATGGATATAAATTGGTCAACGTTGGAGGACATTTTCACTCATCACATCCTAACACATTTCTCTCTCCTCATCTGATTGGTTCGATCACTTGGAGGCTCTTCTCTTCACACGTGGGAAATTTCAGCAAGCAGCAATTTCTGTTTTCAGCCTAGGGTTTCTGCGGATCAAATTGACCTGAAACTCTCCCAAACTTTCGATCTTCCAAATCCGCATTTTTTGGCACTATTCCCGAGGCTGGACGTTGACTTTGACATGGCTGCATTGACCTAGCTGTTGTTGTTGTTTGTGTTGACCGTCGACTGACAACGTTGACTTTTGTTGACTTTTGGGGTTGACTGTATTGGCCGTCTTAGAGGGTTGTGTGACACTGCTGGTTGGCTGACCGTATTGAGACTTTGTTGGTTGAAGCATCCTGTTGACTGCTGTAACGCACCAACACACTTATATATTTTGGCTTGTCTTCAGTCGATCTACTGGTATGTTCTATCAGCATTTTACTTTATTGTTTATGTGATTGCTGACTGATATTGGGATAAAAGTAAAGTTGCATCAAGCATAGAACATCTACAAAAATTTACATGGTATCAGAGTTGAGGTGAAGACAAAGCCCTAGTTTGTAGCAATCACCGAAGAAGAGGATGGGTTCCTCAAACTACAATGGCTTTAAGACTGGTGACAAATTGACTAGGAAGGATGACTTCCATGCCTGGAAGATGATATTGGATCTTAATTTGGAAGATCAAGATGTCATGGACTGTGTGCAGGGTAAAATCCAAGAGCCTCCATCCACTACAACTACTGCCGCCAAATCAAAGTACAAGAAGGGGGAAATCAAAGCAAAGCTGATGACCAGGGACTCAATTCATAAGAGTCCGGTTGCCTACATCTCTGAGCTGGGCACATCCAAAGAGATGTATGATAAGTTGGTCAACATGTTCAAGGCCAACAATGTGAATCAAGTCCTATTCTTCAAGAACCAATTGAAGAATCTAAAGAAAGGCAAGATGAGTCTGTTCAATCATATTTTCTGAAGCTAACCGAAATCAAGAATAATCTTCTGGCTATTGGGGAGACAATAGCTGATCGAGAAATGGTTCTCACCGCACTTGGAGGTCTCTAATCCAAATGGCATGTATTCAACACTACCATTCTCAATAACAATGTCATACCTGACTTTGACGAAGTAGTATCCAGATGCATACAAGAAGAGACAAGGATGAAGGAATATGAAAATGAAGGGAATGTTGCCTTCACTACTCGTGCTAAGAAGAAGAACCTTGGTGGTCCGAAGAGAAAAGGAAGAGGAGGGGGCCAAGGAAAGAAAGGTAAATGTCACACTTGTCACGAGCCAGGTCACTATGCTAGAGAATGCCCTTTCAAGAAGGATTCTCCTGATGATGATGACAACAACAACAACCGGAGGAATGGCAATCAAAGGAACAACAGGTTCAAAGGGATGAGGAAGGCTCCCTCCAACAGAAATGGCCAACCTTTCAAAAGGTTGAGAAATTCCATATAGTGGTGCCTCAAGGCACATCACTGGGTTCAAGGAAGCACTTTATGATATGGTTGAGAAGGATGTTAACCTGAAAATTATCCTTGGAGATAATGCCACATATCCCGTGAAAGGGACAGGGACTGTGACCCTCCACTTGTCTCAAGGTCAAGTCCTCTGCCTGCAAGATGTACTATATGTACCTGATTTGAAGAAGAACCTTGTCTCTATATCGGCCATGGAAGACAAAGGTTTCAATGTGGCATTCGTTCATGGGAAGGTGCATATCTGGAAGAATAGTTTCAAGGAAGCTATCACGATTGGGTTTAGAGTTGATACACTCTACCAGGTTGGAGGAAGTCCACTGGGAGCGATGACGTGTGATACCATCCGACAGACTGAACTATGGCACCGGAGGTTTGGGCACCTTCACTACAAGGCCCTTCTCAAAGCAAGGAAGCTGGTGACAGGGACGCCCAAGTTCACAAATGATCATGAAGGTGTGTGTCAGGGTCGTGCCGAAGGAAAGCATACAAGGGGACCTTTCCCCTCAAGTGTCACAAAGATATCTGATGTCTTGCAATTGATACATTTTGATCTGTCTGGTATGCTGCTCGTGACATCCTTGGGAGGATGTTCTTATTATATGACGTTCATAGATGACTTCTCTCGCAAAACCTGGATATACTTCTTGAAGAAGAAGGATGAAGCTTTCATGTGGTTTCGTACCTTCAAAGCCTTGGTGGAAAATCTGACAGGGAAAAAGATCAAGATATTGAGGACCGATAATGGCACTAAATATGAGAAGAACGAGTTCAAGAACTTTTGCAAAGAAGCTGGCATGAAGAGGGAGACCACAATGTTTGTGGGCTGCAGCGAAACTTCGAAGGTCTATAGATTTTATGTGCCTGATCAAAGGGAAGTGGAGATATGCCACGATGTTACCTTTGACAAAGATGCTTCCCTGAGGAAAGTAATCAATCTTCCGAGAGTTGAGGAAGATCATGAAGCAAGGCCTGGAAATCAAGAAGAACCGAAGGATGAGACGATGCCCGATGTTGAAGGACCGATGGACCCGATTAATCCACCTCCTTCAATGAGGAAAAGACCATCATGGCTCAGGAACACTCTCGAGGATGCCGAGAATCATATGGCCCCAAGGAGGGAATTCTGTGAAAGCAAGAAGCTGAATAGATACCAAGGGTATCTAGCAACCATGAGTACTATTGTACAATCTGAGCCTAGATCTTTTGAGGATGTCGTAAAGCATCTAGTCTGGAAGGATGCTATGCGCAAAGAATATGAGTCCATTATGAAGAATGATATCTAGGATGTGGTTCCGAGACTGGACGACAAAGCAGTTGTCACCTCGAAATGGCTCTATAAGATCAAGCATGGATCTGATGGAAGTGCTGAAAAGTTCAAGGCAAGATTCGTTGCCCGTGGCTTCTCTCAAAAGGAAGGCATAGACAATGATGACATATTTGCACCTGTGGCCCAGTATACCACCATCTGATCTATCATACCTCTTGGTGTTACGCAAGGATGGAATCTTCATCAGATGGATGTGAAGACCGCATTTCTGCATGGAGCGATAAAGGAAGAGGTGCATGTGGAACAACCTCTGGGGTTCGAAGTCCAGGATCGGGACACCCATGTCTGCAGGTTGAAGAAAGCCCTCTATGGGCTGAAGCAAGCACCCAGAGCTTGGTACAAGAGGATAGATAGCTACCTAATGAAGCTGGGCTTCCCTCGTAGTAATGTTGATTTGAACCTTTACTTCAAGGTTGACAGGGAAAAGCCTCTCATTCTGGTGTTGTATGTGGACAACCTCTTCCTGACAGGTGTTGACCCTCTCATTCATCAGTGCAAGAGGGAGCTCGCTGCTGAGTTCGAAATGAAGGACCTAGGACTGATGCACTACTTCCTACGCCTAGAGGTCTAGCAGAGACCTGGCGAGATTTTCCTTTCTCAAGGAAGAAATATATTGTGAAGCTTCTGGAAAGATTTGGTATGGTGGACTGTAAGTCCGTGTCGACACCGATGGAGCTCAACTTTAAGAAGTTGAGTGGCAGTGCTGGTGGGCCTGTGCTAGCAAATCCTACCGAGTATCGTCAACTCGTAGGGGCCCTAATGTTCTTAGTGAACACCCGTCCGGACGTTTGTTTTGCAGTGAACACTTTGAGTCAACACATGGTTGATCCTCATAACATTCACTGGGTTGATGTCGAGAAACTCTTGAGATATCTCTAAGGCATGATAAACCATGGGCTGAGATAAATTGTCGGGAGCATGACACTCCATGGATATACTGATGCCAATTGGGCTGGCAGTATGGTGGATTGCATGAGCACATCTGGATGTTGCTTCACACGTAGATCTGCTTCGAGAAGGAGAAAGAAGTCGGTAGCCTTGAGCACCGTTGAGGCCGAATACATTGCAGCATGAATGGCCTGTTGTGAAGTCACTTGGTTGCGAAAGCTCTTCAGTGAGTTGTTCGAGCATGTGCTAGATGCCACCGTTATCCTTTGTGATAACCAAAGGGGGATTAGTTTGTCAGAGAATCCCGTGTTCCACGATCGATCCAAGCATGTTGATGGTTGGTACCACTTTATCCAAGATATGGTACAGCGAGGCGCCATAAGGCTCGATCATATAGGAACTGATGAGCAGGTCGCAGATATTCTCACAATGTCCTTGGGGAAGGTCATGTTCCTAACCTTCCGTGAGAATCTTGGAATCATGGAACAACCCTATTTTGAGGGTCCTGTTGGACGATGAGCTCTTGGAGCTCTGGGGGGCTTTGGGGATAGCTTCTCGGAGCTATAAGCAATCACAGGGCTAGGCTTGCCGAACCTTGTTGGTGTGCTTTTGCCCCACCGTTATGATGATTGAGTTGGTTCACCTCTCATGATCTATGCCCCGTATGCATCCTACCCATTGAGTCCCGGGCTCATGGGAAGTACCTCTCATTTGGCCAGTGAGGTGGGAAAAGCTAGATTCTAGTAGCAAAGACTGATGGACGCATCAGAGATTGTTGTACTCTCTATCTAGGATGGCACGGTCCAACCACTTGATCTGGGATCAAGTCTAGTGAGGTTTCAGACCTCTAACTGACTTCGGGTTAGTATATGACTCTCTTGAGTCCTAGAGAGGTTTCAGACCTCCAACTGACTTCAGGTCAGTGAAACTAACTTCGGGTTAGTATATGACTCTCTTGAGTCCTAGAGAGGTTTCAGACCTCCAACTGACTTCAGGTCAGTGAAACTAACTTCGGGTTATTATATGAGACTCTTTTTGAGTCCTATAGAGGTTTCGGACCTCTGGGCCGAAGCTGTCAGCCGAGAATGATGTCTTTGTGACTGACCCACTTTTGTTCTGAAATAAAGAAGCCAGCAAAGCAAGTTACGACGGGATGACACAAGATGTTTGGATTGCATAGGTGGACGGAGTTCTCCCTAGTTCAGAGGGAGTGTTAATTTTGGACAACTAGGTCCAAACTCCATGTTGTGATGCTCAGATGAAGATGCCAATATTTTTATTGGACTCCTCTTTCGGAGAGGTGCAAGATCGATCTAAAGATCATCTTGATCCGATGAGTAGAACATTTATTTTGAATTTATTCAAAATGTGCAGGTCGACCTTAAGGTTTAGTGCCCCAGCAAATGTGTCACACACCCTCATTGATGGATATAAATTGGTCAACGTTGGAGGACATTTTCACTCATCACATCCTCACACATTTCTCTCTCCTCATCTGATTGGTTCGATCACTTGGAGGCTCTTCTCTTCACACATGGGAAATTTCAGCAAGCAGCAATTTCTGTTTTTGGCCTAGGGTTTCTGCAGCAGCATTGACCAGCATTGACTTTGGTCAACGCAAGGACAAATTGACATGAAACTCTCCCAAACTTTCGATCTTCCAAATTTGCATTTTTTGGCACTATTCCCGACGCTGGACGTTGACTTTGACTTGGTTGTGTTGACCTAGTTGCTGTTGCTGTTTGCGTTGACCGTTAACTGACAACGTTGACTTTTGGGGTTGACTGTATTGGCTGTCCTAGAGGGTTGTGTGACACTGTTGGTTGGCTGATCGTATTGAGACTTTGTTGGTTGAAGCATCCTGTTGACGACCGTAATGCACCAACACCTTATATATTATGGCTTGTCTTTTGTCGATCAACTGGTACGAGAGGATAGATAGCTACTTGATGAAGTTGGGCTTCACTCGGCATTGCTGATCCAAACCTTTACTTCAAGGTTGATAGAGAAAAGCCTCTCATTCTGGTTCTCTATGTGGACGATCTCTTCCTGACAGGTGCTGACCCTCTCATTCATCAGTGTAAGAGGGAGATCGTTTTCCGAGTTCGAGACGAAGGACCTAGGACTGATGCATTACTTCCTAGGCCTGGAGGTCTGGCAGAGACCTGGGGAGATTTTCCTCTCACAAGGAAAATATATTGTGAAGTTGCTGGAAAGATTTGGAATGGTGGACTGTAAGACACCAATAGAGCTCAACTTTAAGAAGTTGGGTGGAAGCGCTGCTGGGCCCGTGCTGGCAAATCCTACCGAGTATCGTTAACTCGTAGGGGCCCTGATGTTCTTAGGGAACATCCGTCCGAACGTATGTTGTGCAGTGAACACTTTGAGTCAACACATGGTTGATACTCATAACATTCACTGGGTTGGTGCCAAGAACTCTTGAGATATCTCTGGGGCACGATAGACCATGGGCTGACATACACTACCGAAAGTTTGAGACTCCGTGTATATGTTGATGCCGATTGGGCTGGTAGTGTGGTGGATCGCAAGAGCACATCTGGATGTTGCTTCACACTTGGGTCTGCTTCGAGCAGGAAGCAGAAGTCGGTAGCTTTGAGCACTGCTAGGCCGAATACATTGCAGTGTGTATGTCCTGTTGTGAACTTGGTTGCGAAAGCTCTTCAGTGAGTTGTTCGAGCATGTGCTAGATGCCACCGTTATCCTTTGTGATAACCAGAAAGGGATTCGTTTGTCAGAGAATATCATGTTCCACGATCGATCCAAGCATGTTGATGTCTAGTACCATTTTATCTGGGATATGGTACAGTGAGGCGCCGTAAGGCTCGATCATATGGAACTGATGAGCAGGTCGAGGATATTCTCACAAAGCCCTCGGGTAAGGTCATGTTCCTAACCTTCCGTGAAAATCTTGGAATCATGGAACGACCCTATTTGGAGGGTTCTGTTGGACGATGAGCTTTGGGAGCTCCAGGGTGGCTTTGGGGATAGCTTCTTGGAGCTATAAGCAACCACAGGGCTAGGCTTGCCAAACCTTGTTGGTGTGCTTCCGCACCACGATGATGATATTGAGTTGGTTTACCTCTCTCTGATTTGTGCCCCGTATGCATCTACCCATGGAGTTTCGGACTCATGGGAAGTACCTCTCATTTGGCCAATGAGGTGGGAAATGTGAATAGAGACCATAGCAAGACCAATGGACGCATCGAAGATTGTCGTACTCTCTATGTCTAGGATGGCACGTGTCCACCCACTTGATCTGGGATCAAGTCTAGTGCGGTTTCAGACCTCCAACTAACTTCGGGCTAGTATATGACTCTCTTGAGTCCAAGTGAGGTTTCGGACCTCCAACTGACTTCGGGTCAGTTAAACCAACTTCAGTTTGGTATGTAACTTCGTTGAGTCCTATAGAGCTTTCAGACCTCTGAGCTGACTTCGGGTTAGCCGAGAGTGATGTCTTTGTGACTCACCTTTTGTTTTGAAATAAAGAAGCCAGCGAAACAAGTTACGGCAGGATGACGCACGATGTTTGGATGGCACTGGTGGATGGAGTTCTCCCTAGTTGAGAGGGAGTGTTAATTTTGGTCAACTAGGTCCAAACTCCATGTTGTGATGCTCAGATGACAATGCCAATATTTTTATTGGATTCCTCTTTCGAAGAGGTGCAAGATCGATCTAAAGATCATCTTGATCAGATGAGCAGAACATGTATTTTGAATTTATTCCACATGTGCAAGGTCGACCTAATTTATCCCACATGCATAAGAGATGTGTCACACACCCTCACAGATGCCTATATATTGGAGAGACTTGGAGTTCATTTCTCCCACACATTTTTGTGGAGGCATTCTCTTCTTCTTTAGATAGTGTTGGAGCAGTGTTCTTGATTCTACTTTTAGGGTTTCTAGGTGCAGTATCTTGGTAGAGCATTCTTTATGAGACGTCTTGGGGTTGTGTGACAAATTGGGTTGGCTGACCTTATGGAGACTTTGTTGGTTGAAGCATCTTGTTGACCGTCGTAACGCCACCATTATTTATCTTTGTTTTGGCTTGTCTTCCATCGATCTATTGGTATGTTCTATCTGCAGCTTACTTTCATTGAGCCCTGGAAGTTTAAAGTATATTTGCATCTAGCATAGAACATATTCAAAATTTTATAGCTACTTTGATATATAGGTTTTGATCAACAGAACTCTTTGAAAATCCCAATCTTTGTAGATACATGTCCATCCTAGCATACCAGGCCCTCGGAACTTGCTTGAGGCCATCAAGTTCCTTCTTCAATCTGCAAACATGAGTTTCTCTATCCTTCACTTCAAATCCCAAGGGTTGTTTGATATACACTTCTTCATCAGTGGTACCATTCAGAAATGTTGTTTTGACGTCAATTTGATGAATGTTCCATCCCATAGATGTTGCCAAAGAGACCAACGATCTTATAGTTGTGTATCTAGTTGTAGGTGCAAATGTATCTTCATAATCGATACCTTCTTGTTGAGAAAAACCCCAAGCCACAAACCTTGCTTTGTACTTGTCAATGTTTCCATCCGTTGCATGCTTAACCTTGTAGAGCCATTTGGAAGTTACCACAAATTTGTCATTCGACCTAGGGACGATTTTCCAAACTCCATTTTTCATTATAGATTGATATTCTTCATTCATAACATCTTTCCATTTCTTGATGATTGACAGCGTCTTCATAGGTGGATGGTTCCACTTCAATTAATTTTGTCATATAGGTTGCATACCATGAATACCTTTTAGGCTTCTTGTTTTCCATGAATGTACCTTTTCCTGCAGTATGGCCTTCAGCTTCTTGAAGAGTATATTTTAAGTAATTTGGTCTCCTTAGATTTTCAGGGATTATGACATGTTGCACTGGTTCACTGGGACCTTCTACTTCATGAATGGAATCTTCTTCTTCCCTTGGAGATTCTTCAAATCTAGGTGGTTCTACATCATTGAAATCAAAGAGAGAGCTTTGGATTTCTTATATCCAATGCTTTCATCAAAGATCACATCCCTGCTAACTTCAATTCGATGCCCTTCTTTCATGTATATTTTATATGCCTTTGAAGAGTTACTATAGCCAACAAATATGCCCTTCAAGCTTGTAGAATCCAATTTCTTCCTTTTATCTTTTGGAATGTGAATGTATACACGGAAACCAAATATTCGGAGATGATCTACATATGGTCTCTTCCCAGTAAACGCTTCTTTAGAAGTCATGTTGTCAAGTGCTCTGTGAGGACTTCGATTTTGAATATAGACAGTTGTTTTCGATGCCTCACCCCATAGAAATTTAGGTAGATCTTGATCATGTAACATAGCTCTAACACCACCTTCAATTGTACGATCTTTTCGTTCTACTACTCCATTTTTCTCTGTATTGTATGGAACTATCAGCTCCCTCGTAATTCTAGCCTCCTTGCAGAAATCTATAAGTTCCTTTGATGTCTTTTCTTCTCCATTATCGGATCTTAGTACCTAGATCTTTCTTTTTGTAAGATTCTCTACTTCTACTTTGAATTCTTGAAATTTTTCGAATACTTCGTCCTTGGACTTAAGTAAATAAATCCAAGTCTTCCTTGAGTGGTCATCAATGAAAGTCACATAGTATAGATGACCTCCAAGAGATTTTGTAGACATAGGACCACAGACATCAGAGTAAATGAGATACAGGATTTCTTTAGATCTTGAAGCACTACTTCCAAAAGGTTTCTTTACATTCTTCCCTAATGCACATGCCTTACAAATTTACATTCTTCCCTAATGCATATGCCTTACAAATTCCTTCATGGTCCTCTTTTAGTTTAGGGATGCCATTTACCATTGCATTTAAATTTAGTAAGATTTTGTAATGAAGGCGTCCAAACCTTCTATGTGAAAGCTCACATGGCCTGACTTCAATGTAAACCAAGGTTTGAGAGAGAGGGGTAAGTGATCAATACAGTATTCCTTCACGGATCCCAATAATTTTTGCATTCTTGATGCTAGAGTCCTTATCCCACACCACAACTTTTCCATCTATAAAAGCAATTATGTCTCCTTTATCTTCTAAACATGAAATAGAAAGTAATTTTTTCTTCAAACTTGGAACAAATAGAATGTTGTTCAGATGTATGTTTCCTCCATCTTCGAGCTCCAACAAAGTTGATCCAATTCCTCTTACTGCATAACTCTTTTAGTCTCCAAGTTCAACCGAATAAGTAGATTTTCCTCTTGATGGAGTCTTTAATTGTTTATGTTCTCTTGTCACGTGTCTAGATGTTCCACTGTCAATTACCCAATTATTTTCATCTTCAAAAGTACTTGTAAGTGTTGAGAATAATCCTTCGTCCTTTATAGAGGAGGTCTTGATTGATGATGGGAGATCCTTGAATGCTTTGATGCCTTGCTTGAGGTGTCTTGCCATCAGAGAAAACTGTTTCAATGAGAACTTCTATAACTTCTTCGAGGATGTAGTGATATTCATCATGCCTTTTGTCAACCTTAGCTTTGAAACCATGTTGAGAAACCAACAGGGCTACTAAGGAGTTTTTTTACTTTTCTTGATTATTATCTTCTTCTTTTCTTATTATTATGTTGTTCTTATCATCAAACAACTACCAAAACATGAAGATCAATAGTACACAATGACACAAGATGTAAGGTTGCTAGCCAGAGCCAAAACCTCTCCTTTTGAGAGGAAAACCCACAAATATCTTCTCTTCTTATAGATTCTTTAAATGACGAATTCCAAGACCTCTAGACCAAGACCAATACCCTTCCAAGACCAAGTCAAACCTTCATGATGATGTGCTTCTTCTATCCAAGTCAAACCAAGTCAAATCTCTTCCAGCAGCACAACTTCGACCCCCAACTACAGAATTTTGGCCCCCACTGCAAGTCTGAAATTTTCGGCCCCCAACAACCACCTGCAACTTTGCACATGAGGGAGAATTAGGGCTTCTAGAGTTTCTTCCTTCTCTTAGTCTGCTTCTTCTTCTATGCCTTATGAGGGAACAAATTGTCCAATCTTCTTCCAATTTCGACCTTTTTCTTGCTTCTTGATAATTTCGGCCTTGTTGCAGAAACCCTAGGTTTCCTTCACACTTGTGAGAGAGAGAGTGCAAAACCCAAAAAACTTTGGCTCCCTTCTTCATCCATTGCTTGCCTTTTTCTTCGTCTTCTTTGCTTGAATGATGAGTGAATGAGTGAGTGTCTTCAAGGAGGTCGAATACTCTCTTATATATAGGCTTCCAAGGATGACGACATGCCCTAATTAGGCCAACTTCTTCTCTGACAGTCCGACTTGGTCTTGGAGGGTTATTTTTGACACTTTGACTCAAAAATAATTTTCTTCACTTATTACAAAATGCCCAATGTAGTCTTTTACATATGACGTCTCTTTGACTTTTTGACTCAATACCAAAAGCCTAGAAGCGCTCAATGGGTGCTTTGACCTAAAATAAAATGACCTTGAGCATGAAACCCATGCTACAAAAATAATAATAATAATTTTTCTTTTTCATTTTTACAATATACAAGAATCGAGAGTACATATGAAGACCGAACTTGGTTACACTTTTCAACTAGTACATCAGTCAATATAATAGTGGTAATAAAACAACAGATTCTCAACAAAATTCACTATCAAATATCTCACAGAACTTTGCTTATCAGATTGTCAAACTTACTATATCAAAGGCATATGTGAATTTTTGTCAAAACCTGGTAATACTATCCTAACAAATATAATGCATTTTCTAGTAATAAAACAACCTCTTCAAGACATCAATTAGCATTTTCTACATTGCTGAAGAATGTTCCAGATGTATGCCTAAACAATATTTGACTAGAGATCATGTATGTTAATTTTTGGTAGCATCGGATGTGCTCTTAACCTCAAAATTTGCAGGGAGGCTAGGACACATGCATCCTCCAAGACTCGGAAATTGTTTTGGAAAATTCCACCCGGAAACAGTTTTATTAAAATAATTAATTATTTTTAATGGATGCCTAAGTCTAAACTTAGGAAATTAAAATAATTAAAGGTTATTAATGAAACTGGGTGTGAATCTTCTAGAAAAATACAAAAATCGAGTCAAGATGATCTGAGCCATTGATTAGGAATTAATCTAGGTCGTTGAATGTTCAACGAGAAGATTATAAGAAGAAGCTCGATGGGCACTTGGAAGACACATTGAATTAGAGATCAGAGATCGTTTTCTCTAGTGAGCAGCACAACAATTGTCGGAGAAATTATTGAGGGATTTCTTGTAGTGAGGGGCAGGGATGGTGATCGGTGGAGATTTTCCTAATCTGGTGAGTACAATGCAGAGGAGGCAGAGAGAGATCCAGAGAGGCAGCGCAGAGCCACGCAGAGGCAGCGCAGAGTCTGAGAAGAGATTTACAGTTCTGTTGAGGAAAAGTCCATTTATAGTGCCAGGAATCGAGGTGTGAGACCGGAGGGCCAAAGATTGGAGCATCCATCCAGCAGATCAATCAGCCAAGGGAGTGACGCAGCCCCTATCAGTTGTGATGCAGAGCAGCACAGTGATTACATAGAGACTGTGCAGAGGAAGCTTGGGGCTAGCCATTCAGGGGATGGACCAGTGTCGATTCATCAGATTTAGTGAGAGGTTATTTTCTCACTAACTTTCTGCCAATTATTTTCTCTGTGTCGAATTGCCAGTAAGGCATCCAAGATTGTATTCAGAAACTACTTCATAATAATACAAACCCTCAGTTGCTGCATCGTTTTTCCCACATTGGGTTTTTCCAGGGACATTTGTCCAAAAATAACGATGTCAAATGTGTGTTATTTCTTTCTTGCGTTGTATTTTGTTTCCGCAATATTTTGTATTTGTGAAGACTGCAGTGTGTTAGTTCATTATTTACCGTAGCAAACGTAAATAATTTTGTTCAATTATTTAACAAAATAGAAGAAACTTAACCAGTTGTTGTAGAAGGATTCCAATCCTAGAATTTTCACATGGTATTATAGCGCAGGTGAAGCAAAGAAGAAGCTCAGAAGCAGAGCTGAAGAGGGAACTCGAAGAGCTGCATAGGAAGAAGATCGGACCCCCTGAAGGCTTGCACAGTCTAGTCCAGGGGTACAATTTTCGTGGAAAAATCTCTCTCAGTGAGTCGACCTAGAGGAAGATTTCCCCTGAAGGCTTGCACAGTCTAGTCCAGGGGTACAATTTTCGTGGAAAAATCTCTCTCAGTGAGTCGACCTAGAGGAAGATTTCCCAGATCGAGATTTGTCAGCGACAGAGCGAGCAACATAAAGAAGTCTTCAGTTGGACGCAGATTTTCTACAGCAGTTGCTAGTACAAAAAAGCGTTAGAAGGGAATAAGAGCATACTGAGGGAATTCTGACCTCAAAGAATTTCTTGCCCATAAATTCTTATTTCCCACGCAGAAGCAGCAGTAGCCGAGAGAAGTTTTTCTCACTCCAACAAGGAGTGCGTAGAAACAGTCCACAGTTGCGCAGATGGTTAGAGGCAGATTCGACATTTGTTGGGCATGATGGCAGCAACAAGGCTGAGAGATCAAGATCGTTTGGAGGGTGCCTCCAACTATGTGATCTGGAAGGCAAGGATATCCTTCCTTCTAGATGATCATGATCTCAATGCATTTATCGATAATGTGGTAGTTGTCCCCGCAAATCTAGATCCATTGAAGGCCTACAAGAAGGATATGGCATAAGCCAAGAGGTTGATCCTTGACGGAGTGAGGGATCACATTGTTTCTCACATATCTAGGAAAGGGACAGCCAAAGAGATGTGGGAAACTTTGGCTACACTATATAAGGGATCTTCCGAGCAGTGGAAGATGTTCTTGAAGGAGAAGATGATATCCACAAGGATGTAGAAGGGGGAGCACATAGATTCGTTCTTTTCGAAGCTTCAGGAAGTCCGAGATCGGCTGGCAGCTACATGTGAAAATTTCGTTAACCTCTGGAATCCTATTGCATCAACTAGAAGATATTCACCTAACTGTTAATTTTAACTTAACAATCTACTTGCAATTTACTACGGCAAACACTGAATACATCACACTGCAACCTACACAAATAAACTGAAAAAAAAATACACGTGCGGAAACAAAACTGAATGAGAATAGATCACACACACATTTGACAAAAGATATCTTGTGAGACAAACCTCACTCCTCCACGGGAACCTGACACTGATCAACACCAAAACTGGATTGCCCTGTGTTGCCTCTACACAGTGACTGCGTCACAACTACGGTTGCCCTTCTATCTCTGTGTTGGTCTGTCTACTGGCTGGAAACTAAGCCTTCTGGCCTCCAGCAAATCTCTTCGGGATCTAGGACTGGCACAACATTGTCTCCTCAGCAAGAAAACGACTTCCCTTCAACTTCTGCATAGTGACTGCGTCACTGGCTCTACTATGACTATGGCTCTCTCTGTCTCTGCTGCTATGCACTCTCCAGCTCCGGAATCCTTCCAACAGGAATTATTGACCCTCTCTGCAAAATATCTCACGATCAAATTTTCTATCTGAGCACTGCTCACTAAAGAAATCGATCTCTAATCTCTGCCCAATGTATTTTCCAAATGACCCTTCAAGCCATTCTTACAGTGTTCTCGTTGAAACTTCAACGGCCCAGATTAGATCTTTAATCAATGGCTAAGATTAACTTTTGACTTGATCCGCACTTTCTAGAACATTCACACCATTATTCTATTAATTCACCTTAATTATTTTATTTTCCTAAGTTTAGGCTTAGAGTCCCTTTAAAAATAATTAATTATTTTAATAGAAATCAATCCGGGTAGAATTTCACCAAATGATTTATGGGTTATTTGGAAAACATGTGTCTAAGCCTCTCCACAAAATTTGAGACTTAGAGCACATCCGATGCTACGCCAAATCAACACTGTAGGGTCAGTGCCTCGGCCCTCAGGCTACAAAGATGGTGAGGTTGGCCCTGAATTTTGTCTCAGAAGAATGGCAAGTCTTAGTCCAAAGTATCCTGGGCAGAGAAAGGTTGTCGAATTGGGAAGGGATGTGGGTTTCTCTTAACCAGGAAGAGATGAGGCAAGACTTAGTCAAGTGCAAACTTGAAGGCAGCAGCAGCAGTGGGACGAAACCCAAGGAGGAGGAGGAGAATGCAGCCCTTGCATCAAAGGGGCAGTAGGAGAAGCAGAGGTGGAAGAAAGACGTCTTGAAGATCAAATGTTTTAGGTGTGGTGAGCTTGGTCACTACACTATGCAGTGTCCTCTCAGAAAGAAGGACAAGGATAAGAAACATGATCAGCACGCTGCAACCGATGGGATCGAGGAGGAGGATTTTGCGATGATTGCCCACATACCTCCAAGGGAGAGTTGGGGTGCTCTAGTACTGTAGTTTGAAAGAACCACAGATGGGCAAGATCCTTGAGTCCACCTTTCGAATCAATAGCTTCCTACAGGAGCCCATATCATAAGTAGCATGATGGACCAATGTTAGTTGGTGCAAAGAAGTGTCGAAGTGACAGTTGCAATGACTAGGAGCGTCAAACACTGAGCAGCGCAGAGAAAAGTTGGCAGCAGTGCAGTTGGCACATTGCAGGGTCAGCAGCGACCAAGAGGCTTTAGAGGATTAGTGCAAAGATTAGCATCAGTCAGAACTCCAGTGACAGATGCATCATGTTGAACATATTTGGTTCAGTATTTTGGATGTTTTTCTGATACAACAGCAGCAGAGTTGCAGTGCAGATGCAGTTGGCAGCAACATGCAGAGTAAGCAGCAGCACAAATGCAGCATTTGCGCAGTAGTTGGTGGGCAGTGATGTCAGACATCAGCAGCGCAGAGGGAGATGATACAGAGTCGGGGTGATGCTTCAGCAAGTTGCATTGCTAGAGCACATTCCTCGCTAAGAGAGTGTGTTGATTTTTTGTAGCATCAAATGTGCTCTTAGCCTCAAAATTTGCAGGGAGGCTAGGACACATGCATCCTCCAAGACCCAAAAATCGTTTTGGGAAATTCCACCTGGAGACGGTTTTATTAAAATAATTAATTATTTTTAATGGATGCCTAAGCCTAAACTTAGGAAATTAAAATAATTAAAGGGTATTAATGAAACTGAGTGTGAATCTTCTAAAAAAAGACGGAGATCAAGTCAAAATGATCTGAGCCATTGATTAGGAATTAATTTGGGTCGTTGAATGTTCAACGAGAAGATTATAAGAAGAGGTTCGATGGGCACTTGGAAGACACATCGAATTAGAGATCAGAGATCGATTTCTCAAGTGAGCAGCGTATCAGTTGCCAGAGAAATTATCGAGAGATTTCTTGCAGTGAGGGGTAGGGATAGTGACCAGTGGAGATTTTCCTGATCCAGTGAATACAACGCAGAGGAGGCAGAGAGAGATCCGTAGAGGCAGCAAAGATGCCACGCAGAGGCAGCACAAAGTCTGAGAGGAGATCCGCAGTTCTATTGAGGAGAAGTCCAGTTCTAGTGTCGAGAGTCGGGGTGTGAGACTGGAGGGCCAGAGATTGGAGCATCCAGCCAGCAGATCGATCAGCCGAGGGAATGATGCAGTCCCTATCAATTGTGATGCAAAGCAGTGCAGTGATTGTGCAGAGACTGTGCAGAGGCAGCTTGGGGATAGCCATTCAAGGGTTGGAACAGTGTCGGTTCATTAGTGATAGTGTGAGGTTATTTTCTCACTAACTTTATTCCAGTTATTTTCTCTGTATCAGATTGCCAGTAAGGCATCCAGGATTTTATTTAGAAACTACTGCATAATAATACAAACACTCAGCTACTGCACCAGTTTTCCCGCATTGGGTTTTTCCAGGGACATTTGTCCAAAAATTACGGGGTCGAATGTGTGTTATTTCTTTCCTGCGCTATATTTTGTTTCCGCAGTGTTTTGTATTTGTGAAGACTGCAGTATGTTAGTTTCATTATTTACCTTAGCAAACAGTAAATAATTTTGTTCAGTTATTTAACAAAATAGAAGAAACTTAACTAGTTGTTGTAGAAGGATTCCAATCCTGGAATTTTCACAATGTACATAGCTCAAAATCTTTCCCTCAATTTTACTATAGATGAAGTCTGACTTTCACAGATCTAAATGTTACAATGAAAGATCTTACAAGGTATCAAAAGTAGGTAGGTGTAGCCCAAAGAGCCCTCAACATCAAACAACCCAGAAACCAGATAACATTAATACACAACAAAGCATGTAATTACATATCCTTCTGCTCAAGGTATTGAATTAGTCTAATAGCTAGAATTATGCCAGGATACTTGAAAGGCAGAATACATTCAATGATACCATAAGAGTTGAATTAAAACCAACTGTATCTTGATCCAAGTAACTAAAAGATCTTGCTAGTGTGCCAAGTCACAGAATTCGGCCAAAGATGCATGTCACAAATGCAACCAAGAGGGAATTTCCAAATCTATGTTTGATGCTTCTGCAAGGTATATCAGATATCCTTAGATCCGTATCAAGAAGCCGCACCAAAAGATCAGGACATAAGTGTTTCTGGTTAGGGCTGCAACATGTCTCTAACAAGCTCAAAATTGTTGATGAATCCAGCACTGATCATAATGAATTTGCTTTATAATATGACATGGATATGCTTCAGGATGGTGAGCAAAGAAGGCCGAATAGTTCTTCGAAATTTGTCTTGAAATTCATTTAAAGGTTCAGCTTAAGAGCCTAGATTTGTGCCAAATAGTATCATGATTTCAGAACTGTGTATAGTTTCAAGGTAACATGAATGGACTTGCAAGCCTCAAAATGTGTCAATAATTAACTGACACAATTTGCTTTTAAAATTTAGAAATGGTTGCAGACATTTGTTATTAAAGCAGCCGAGCTACAAAATGAGCCCTTGTCAACGAAATTTCTCAATCGAATCAGCACAGAAATTTCACAAGTTTGGCCGCAGAGAAATATCATGATGAGAACGTGTGCATAACTTGGACTTGGTCGCAGGTTTAATTACTTCTTCGCTAGTCGCAGAGATAGACGAACAAAACAGCGAAACTTAGAAGTTTAGGCTCCAAGGAAAAACCACAGGCATAGTGATATTTTGATCACTGCATTGTATGAGTATATTATTCTGATATGTGGAGCGAAATTTAGCCCTTTAACCAATGAGAATTCTCCCTACAAAAATTAATGAAACCCTTGAACCAAAATTTAATCAAAAAACCTCCCAAACTAGCCTTCCATTTGATCTTTCTATCCTCCACAGGGCCACAGGAAAATTTCAGAGCTACTTGATTTAATGTGTGCTCAAATCATTGACTTTGGAGAGTAAGGCTAGTTCGTTTATATAGATTTGTAAAGGTTTTTCTTGAGAGGCAGTCGACTTGAGCATATGGGAGAGAAGCCTCATAAATTCAAATTAAAATCTGAATTTAAAAGTAAAGCCAAAAACTTTCGTCCAAAAATTCTTTAATAACAATTCCTTTAATAATCTTAAAATGCTTTGGTCCAAAGATAATACATGTAATACCTTTAGTGATCTAAAATTTTTTTATGCATGTGAGATAAAAGAATGTCCAATGCAGGCTGCCACATCACCCTTTGTTTGGGGTTTTTGACCATAACATGGGGGCACCAATTTCAATTCGATATTACTCTCAAACCGTGAGGGCTCTCATGGTGTGCCACATACCATAGGAATCGGTATGACAAGCTGCCACATCACCCTTTGTTTGGGGTTTTTGACGATAAGATGGGGGCACTAATTTCAATTCGATATCACTGTCAAACCGTCAGGGCTCTCATGGCATGCCACATACTGTCAGAATTGGTACGACGAGGAGAATCCAACGATGATTGTCATGAGCTCAAACAGACTGATCTTCACACCATAATTCCTCATTAGTTGTGTGACATCTAGGACTTTACAGCACTTCTCATCAATTGGAGCTTCTAATTGATGCAACCCAAACAAATATTAAGAGCGTTCAAGAATTAACGTTGACATCAATGACAACAAAATTCAACAATCACCCCCTTGGTCATTGATGGAAACACATACTCCCCCTGTGATCATTGCTCCCCCTAACTCCATGCCTTGATCTTCTTCTCATGATTTCTCTCCCCCTTTGACATCAATGGTAAAGGGCAACTCCCCCAGACAAGTTGTTTGCTTTTCTTTTCTTGTAACATATTGTTGCTTTCCCTAACTAAATGGCTTCTTCTCTCTTCCTGCAATAGACTGCTTCTCCCCTTAACATGCTATGCCTTTCACGACTTGCCACAGCTAAGACCACCTGCAATTATGCAAACCTGCTACTGACTAATCTGCCCACAATGCTGATGAATGCTTCACATTTGCCAATTGTCAACATGTCTAGGATAGATCTTCGAAAATACAACCACTGCTATAAAGACTCCCCTCTTCAACATTCACAGGACAGGGAGTCATCATGCTAGATTCTTCAGAATAATGTATGAACCGGCGCTTCAACTGCATCATCTTGAACCTTAACATCTTACATCGTAGCTTCATCATGATCTTTCAATTTTACAAAACCTGAAAGCATGACTGTAGAGACTTTTCCATTCATTTGATCTTCTTGCTTTTGTTTTCTTCACCAGACCTTGTTGTACCTGGTGTTAGGGCTAGAAAATTCCATCTTGAACCTGCAATCGTGAGCTATATGCCCATAGTTATGGCATTTGTAACATTCAATGTTGGGCCTGAAAGATAGAGCAAATGACATATACTTTCTGTTGGCAAAGTCATTTTGAAATCTGTCTTGCGATCTTGCAAACTTGCTTCTAGGGCTTTCATAATTCATTCAATAGTCACTCCTTCCATACATTTTGCAATCCCTAGCCATATGCCCAAAGTTAGAACATGAAAAAAAATAAACATTAAACATGCTAGGGTACTTGGATGTCTTGTCTTGTCTTGAAGATCTTCTAAAGTCATCCTTCTTTGGAGGAGGTGCATCCTTTTGTTGGTTATTTCTCGGAGCAACAACATTTTTAAGTTTTAACCTTCTTTTGTCCTTCATTTCGATTTGGCTTCTGAGGGATCCTGTTATCAATCTTACTCTAGGGAACTTGGAGCTTGTGCCTTCATTGCATGGAGCTTTACCTGCTTCTTTTTCTTTTATCTTCAATTTAGCTATATCATTATTCTTCCTTTCATCATTTTGTAATTTCTCCTTCCTGAGCTTGTCTATTTCAGTTAGAGCAGGGTCAAGTTCTTTTTGCTTTTGTGCAATATCTTCCTGAAACCGACTTTTCAATACTTTTCTTCTTTCTTCTGCCTCATCTACTTGCAGCTTTAGAAGAGTGACATTTTCTGTTACTCTATTAAGATCTTGTATTTGTTCCTTCTGCCTTTCATTTTCCTTCTAGAGCCTGGTGATTTTTGCTAAAGATGTATCTAGTTATTTTTGTTTTTTATTAACTTCAGCTACATACCTCTGACCAAATTCCTCTAATTGACATGCCAGGTCTTTCTCTTTCTTTTCTGCTCCTTGGAGTTTTAGAAGGGCAACTTCTTCTTCGAGTGCCTTATTTCGCTTTCTTGCTTTGCTGAGGTCACATAAGGTGCTGAGCATAAGGTCCTCTTAATGCTCTTAGGTATAGAATAGTGTTATGTGTATATAAGATTCAAACAACAGTTCAACAATCAGCTCTGCTTATGACATTAATCTGTCATCAAACCCAAGTTTAACCAATATTGTGCCAACCCTTCTGCATTATGTACTGGCAATACTTGCTTCAGGCTCGTATCAAGATCCTGCCCACAAAGCTCTGCATTAATTCTCATATAGATATAGACTGATGTTCCTGTAAAGCATGTTATCTCTGATCTTTTCAATGGTCCTCTGCAGCAGTTCTATAACAAAGACTCCTTGTCAATGTAAACACCCTTAGCTTTACAAAGATTTATTCAGCCTCTGCCTCATACTCATTCTTACCAACCCTAGCAGTACATCAGTCAATATAATAGGGGTAATAAAATTACAGATTCTCAACAAAATTCACTATCAAATATATCACAGAACTTTGTTTATCAAATTGTCAAACTTACCATATCAAAGGCATATGTGCATTTCTGTCAAACCCTGGTAATACTATTCGGACAGATACAATGCATTTGCCAGTAATACAACCACCTCTTCAGGACATCAATTAGCATTTTCTACATTGATGAAGAATGTTCCAGATGTATACCCAAACAATTTTTGACTAGAGATCATGTACATAGCTCAAAATATTTCCCTAAATTTTACTGTAGATGTGAAGTCTCTCCTTCACAAGATATAAATGTAATGAAAGATCTTACAAGGTATCAAAAGTAAGTAGGTGTAAACCAAAGAGCCCTTAACATCAAACAACCCAGCAACCAAATAACATTAATACACAGCAAAGCATGTAATTACATATCCTTCTGCTCAAGGTATTGAATCAGACTAACAGCTAGAATTATGTCAGGATACTTGAAGGGAATACTACATTCAATGATACCATGAGAGTTGAATTAAAACCAACTGTATCTAGATCCAAGTAACGAACAGATCTTACTAGTGTGCCAAGTCACAGAATTCGGCCACAGATGCATGTCACAAATTCAACCGAGGGAATCTCCAGATCTCTGTTTGATGCCTCTGCAAAGGTATATCAGACGTCCTCAGATCCGTATCAAGAAGCTGCACCAAAAGATCAGGACATAAGTGTTTCTGGTTAGGGCTGCAACAGGTCTTTAACATGCTCAGAATTGTTGATGAATCTAGTGCTGATCATAATGAATTTGCTTAAGCTGCACCAAAAGATCAGGACATAAGTGTTTCTGGTTAGGGCTGCAACAGGTCTTTAACATGCTCAGAATTGTTGATGAATCTAGTGCTGATCATAATGAATTTGCTTTATAATATGACATGGATATGCTTCAGGATGGTGAGCAAAGAAGGCCAGATAGTTCTTCAAAATTTGTCTTGAAATTCGTTTAAAGATTCAGTTTAAGAGCCTAGATCAGTGCCAAATTGTATCACGATTTCAGAATTGTGTAAGTTTCAAAGTAACACGAATGGACTTGCAAACCTCAGAATGTGTCAATAATAACTCAACAAAAGTCGCTTTTAAAATTCAGAAAGGGCCATAGAGCTTTGTCATTAGAGCAGTTGAACTACAAAACGAGCCCTTGTCAACAAAATTCCTCAATTGAATCAAAGCAGAAATTTCACAAGTCTGGCCACAGAGAAATATCAAGATGAGAACACTTTCATAACTTGGACTTGGTCGCAGGCTTAATTACTTCTTCGCTGGTCACAGAGATAGGTGAACAAAACAGTGAAATTCAGCAGTTTAGGCTCCAAGGAAAAACTGCAGGCAAAGTGATATTTTGACCGCTGCCTTGGATGATTATACTGTTCTGAGATGTGGAGCAAAATTTAGCCCTTTAACCAATGCAAATTCTCCCTGCAAAAATTAACGAAACCCTTGAACCAAAATTTAATCAAAAACCCTCCCAAACTAGCCTTTCGTTTGATCTTTCTATCCTCCACAGGGCCGCGGGAAAATTTCAAAGCTACTTGATTTAATGTGTCCAAATTGTTGATTTTGGAGAGTAAAGCTAGTTCGTTTATATAAATTTGAAAAGGTTTTTCATTAGAGGCAGCCAACTTGAGCAGTTGGGAGATAAGCCTCATAAATTTGAATTAAAAGTTGAATTTTGAAGTGGAGCCAAAAACTTTGGTCCAAAAATTCTTTAATAATAATTCCTTTAATAATTAAAAATACTTTGGTCCAAAAGATAATACCTTTAGTAATCTAAAAAAATTGTATGCCCATAAGATAAAAGAATGTCTAATGCCAAGCTGCCACGTCACCCTTTATTTGGGGTTTTTGACCATAACATGGGGGCACGAATTTCAATTCGATATAACTCTCAAACCGTGAGAGCTCTCGTGGTGTGCCACATACCGTCGGAATCGGTATGACAAGCTGCCACATTACCCTTTATTTGGGATTTGGGCATAATATGGGGGCACCAATTTCAATTCGATATAACTCTCAAACTGTGAGGGCTCTCGTGGCATCCCACATACGGTCAGAATCAGTATGGCTTGGAGAATCCAATGATGATGGTCATGAGCTCAAACAGATTGATCTTCGTACCCTAATTCCTCATTAGTTGCAAGGCATCTAGGGCTTTACAACACTTCTCGTCAATTGGAGCTTCCAATTGATGCAACCCAGACAAATATTAAGAGTGTTCAAGAATTGAAGTTGGCATCAATGACAACACCATTCAATAATGAGAAGGTCCACACTACATTGTTGAGTACTGAGAAGTTAAATTTGGAGGCTTACTTAAGCCCCATTCATAATTCATTGCACATTTCAAGGATGTCCATCATTTCTGATGGATGGAAAGATCAAAGGAATAGGTCTTTGATTGCTCAGAGCAAAAAAGGGGCAATGTTTCTGAAGAAAATGGATTGTGAGCGATAGCTGAAAGATTCTTAATTCATTGTCGACATATTGAACGAAGCAAATTAATTGGTGGTGTCAGAAAATGTTGTCCAAGTAATAACTGACAATGCAATGGTGTCTATGCAACAAGCCTAATTATTGAAGGCAAATATCAACATATCTTTTGGACCCCTTGTGTTGTACATTCATTGAACCTCATGTTGAACAAGATGGGTAAGCAAATTGAGTGGATTTGAGTTATTTTTTAAGAGGCAAAGAAATTCACGCCTTCATCACAAACCACCACATGTCCCAAGGCATCTACAGAGAATTTGCAAGGTTGGAGTTCATTAAGTTACCTAAAATTTAAAGTTTATTTCATAAATTCTAATTTCTATGACTCTAAATTCAAATATGTAAATTGGAGTCTCAAAATGTCATGATTCATGAATCATAATAGTTAATTCTAACACTCCCTTTTAGCAAGAAAGGGATTTTGCACCACCCCTATCCTGCACTTGTGGAATTCGAATCTGGCTCTTGACAATGCTTTGTCAAGATATACGCATCCTACTCCTTAGTTGAAATGTACTGTAGCGTCATAATTATCCTCCACACACAATCTCGCATGTGATGGTACCTGATATCAATGTGCTTGGACCTATCATGAAATACTGGATTCTCAGAGAGTTTGATACAACTTTGATTATCACAATAAATCATTGTCAAACCCATCTCCTGACTGAAAAGACACACAAGTATTTTCCTCATCCATATGGCCTCACATGCTGCTTGACTTGCAACCATGTATTCAACCTCTACTGAGCTGAGTGCCACATACCTCTGTTTCCTACTATACCAGGAAATAGTTGCAGACCCAACACTGAAGATAGCACCCGAAGTACTTTTCTTGTCTGATGGACTCACTGCCCTATCTACATCAGTGAAGCCTTGGAGCTTCACTCCATCTGTCCTCCTGTACCATAACCCATACTCGGTTGTGCCTCTAGGTACCTCAACACATGCTTTGTTGTCTTCCAATATAGCTTGGTAGGCTCAATCATGGCTTGACTAAACTGATTAACTGCATAGCATATGTCAGGCCTTGTGTTCACCTGATACATCAAGGATCCCACAAGTTGTTTGTAGATGGTGGCATCTACTACCTCTCCTGAAGAAGCACTCTCCTTCCTCCAATTTGTAGCTAGAGGTGTGTCCATAGGCTTACAGTTCTCCATGTGAAATCTCTGAAGTATTTCCGAGGAATACTTCCCCTGATTCACAAACAGCTCACCATCACCCTTCCATACTTCTAGCCCAAGGAAGTAATGCACTAAGCCCATGTATTTCATCTTGAATTCTCTTGCAAGGTCCTCTTTGCAAGAGTGGATCAACTGCTCATCCCTTTTAAGTATCAAGTCATCAACATACAAAACCATGATAAGCAACTTGTCATCTACCACAATGTGATAGAGATTGGCATCTGCTTCACTTTTGGTGAAGCCCAATCCACTGAGATATGTGTTGATATGAGTGTACCATGCTCGGGGCACCTGTTTGAGACCATACAGGGCTCTCCTGAGTCTATACACACGTGTCTCCGCATCAAATGTCTCAAATCCCTTTAGCTGCTCTATGTAAATTTCATCCTCAACAACACCATTGAAGAAGGTGGTCTTCACATCCAATTGATGGATCTTCCACCCCATTTGCACAGCTAATGCTAGAATGGTTCTGATCGAGGAATATCTTTCCATCGGGTCAAAAGTTTCCTCATAGTCCACTACCTCTACCTGAGAGAAGCCTTTGGCCACAAATCTAGCCTTGTACTTCTCGATGCTCCCATTAGTTGCATGGTTCACTTTATAGATCCTTCTGGAACCAACCACTGACTTGTTCTCTGGTCTCGACACCACCTCCCATACATTGTTCTTCATGATGGAGTCGTACTCCTCCACCATGGCATCAACCCACACAGGTTGAGAAACGGCTTCCTCAAATGAAAAAGGCTCTGACTCAATGAGTTATGTCATGAGAGCCATATATCTAATTTACCTGTCTGGTGACCTCTACCTACGCTGAGATGTAGGAGCTCCCACATGCTCCCATGCATCCTGTACCAATCTATCAACTTCTTTGGTTCTCTTCCTCCCCTCTCTATAAGATTTTGGGTGCCTCCACTCGGCCTCTTGTCTGCTCCTCTGCATGTGGTTGCACCACAACATCTTGAAGCTCTGTCTGAGGCTCCTCCTTAGGAGCTAGAATCTCCTCCTCCGGTGGGATACTCAACTCTCACTCTAAAGAGCATCTCATAGCCTTCTCCTCATCAAATTTGACATCTCTCGTCACTACTGTCACCCAAAGTGAGGCCAAATACACCCTATAGTTATGTGGAGTCTCTGTGTATCCTACAAAGACTCCCATCTCTATTGTAGGCTCTAATTTATTCCTGCTATCATTGGAGACATGACAATACACAGTAGCTCCAAAAATTCAGAAATGAGATACATCTGGCTTCCTCCTAGAGAAATCTTCTCCAGGTGTGATCATGCCAATTATTCTGTGAGGACTCTTGTTCTGTAAATAAACAGAAGTGTTGCATGCTTATGCCCATAGATGTAATGGCAGGCCCTTATCATGCAACATGGCTCTTGCTACTCCCACTATGCTTTTGTTTTTCCTCTCATCCACCCCATTTTGTTGTGGGTTATGGGGTGCTATCAGTTCTCTTCTAATACCCTCTTTGGCACAAAAGTCCTTGAAGGTGCTAGAAACAAATTCTCCTCCATTATCACTTCTCAGGGCTTTCAATTTTTTACCAATGTCCTTTTCAACCAATGCGTTGAATTCAACAAATTTTGAGAGATCAATGAGCTATTTTTGGCTGATTGACTAGTTTAACTAAGAGATCACTGAGTTAACAATAGTTCTACTACTCAACTGACCTTTACCTGACTTAACTAGGGACTTGAGCTCAGTTAACTAAGTCAAAGTGAAAATAACTTAACTAGATCACTACATGCACAACTCTACTTCTAGCCTACAACTTGAATTTATTGAGTAAACTAGTAGACAAAACCATGTCACACAAGTTAACTACCATCCATGTCATCCTACTGATGTGGAAAATCGTGAATTACTAAATTTGACTAAGGCACAAGTCAAATTTAGCCTTACTTGCTACAATTTCTAACACTTGACATCAATGACAACACATCAACAAATTCAACAAATAACATGGTTGAACTATCAACAATTGTTCAAGGTTTGAAATTTTCAATTTTCCAAGGAGATCAGAGAGTTGATATGCATCACTTACTGAACCTACAAACTTTAAAATTGCACTTTCTCCCCTTGACAACCAATTTGAGGAAATATGAAAAATCACTACACCTTGGAGGACAGTATATTAAAAGGATTTAAAATCAAATAGAATACAACCTTGCAAGAGGAAAAAGTACCTTCGAGAGGGTATGTACTCTAGAGTGAAGTTAGTGATTCCTAACCCCCTTTTAGATGATGGAGCAAGGATTTATTGCAAATACAAAATATCTTCACATGCTTTTTCTACAGCTCAAGATCTCCTTTGACCTCAAAGAATTTTTGGCAAGGAAAAAGTACCTTCAAGAGGGTATGTACTCTAGAGTGAAGTTAGTGATTCCTAACCCCCTTTTAGACGATGGAGCAAGGATTTATTGCAAATACAAAATATCTTCACATGCTTTTTCTACAGCTCAAGATCTCCTTTGACCTCAAAGAATTTTTGGCAAAGGACAAAATTGGTTTTGGAAAGTATGTACCAAGAATCATCATAAGAGGCACTTGAGTTTAGAAGTCTCAACTACTGAATAATTTATTCTCAATTTTCCTCGTCATAAAGCTCATTTGAGGAGTTTTCTTTTGACATACTCCCATCCTAGTGATGGAATAAAAGATAATAGAGAAGACTTACAAAGATTTAACAAAATTTATAGCTCCCTAAAATCCTTCCAAGTAGAGAATTGATAGACCTATTGAAGGATATATGGACCATAATTTTTAGGTTGTAAAGACGTAGTGCCCACCTTAGATAGGTTGACTGAAAGACTATTGGAATGTGAAGCTTTATTAAAAAGGTAGAGAAGAAGACCAAAGAAAATTTAGATGATCCCGAGAATATATGCTCAAAATTAAAAGATGACATCAAGAACTGGGCAGCAAAGCATGCTACACAATTTGAAGATGAAGAGATGAAGTGGATAGTTCAAACATGGTGGATGACTCCATCCTTAGCTTCTTTATGTTTCTAGTGATATTAAAAGACAAAATTTCATACAAATTTCAAAAATGGTTTATAAGCATCTTAGCAACTAATTTTAAACGTGTTGATTATTGCCGTAACAGAAATTGAAACTATTATTCTTGTGTATATTTGTAACTCACAATTCACAACAGAGACAATAAAAATTAATTCCTTCGTGATTTTTTACACTCTACTCCTTAATATGAATTACATAATTTGGTTGTGTGATTATAGAAGCTTCTGAGAGACTATTGTAAATTTTCCAAGTGCAAAAGCTAGAATGACCCTAAGTTGTCAAAGATTGTTAGCCACGAAGTTACAGAGTAGAAGAAGGCCACAGCCACATGTTGTGGAACAGAAGAAGATAAGAAGCCCAACTTTGAATTGTCGTTGCAAGTTGCAACCAGCATTATAAGAACCTGACTGAACCGGCAAGTCCAACTGTTTTTTAGCAAAAACCAGTTGAATTGGTGCCACAGACTGGAAAAGGCCAGTTCGGTACAAAATCAGTTGGTTCTTGTATGAAACCAACTGGTTTGGTATTGAACCATCCTTTTTTCACCAAACTGACCAGTTTCGTATGGAATCAACCAGTTTTATACAATGTGCCTAAGGACCCTTAGAATGATAATTCTTTTTTTAAAAGCATTAATTTATGAGTGGGGCAACCTAATATTCCACCAAAGGGCCCTACTAATGCAATGTAATTAATGGTAATGTTAAATTCTTAAAGTAAAAGGACATCCTTTTACTTAAATTTTTAACATTGCCATTGGCATTAATTGACTCAAGATGTTTGAGAGGGGTCCTAATATCAAGAAAGTAGAATTTTTATCCCACTCAAAATCCAACAGATTTAACAGTTTTAGGATTTTAGGATTGGGGGGATTACAATGTTTCCATTGGATTTTTTCATGTACGAGCATATGGAACTAGCACTTAATGAAAATCACCAAGCCCTCTATGTACCTCGATGTTGGTATCACTAATTGTTGAACTCCTTTATCATGACCCTTGTAAAAATGTACCCATCACTCAACCAAAATCTTGATTTGACATGTTAAGCTTTTTCTATATTATTATATATAGGCATATGTTGTAGCATGATTTTTTTTAGATGCTAGAGGCCATTTAGAGCCTATTTGTTGATGTATTTTCGGTTTAGAGATGCACTGGATGCTATTTTGGTTATCTGCACCCTTACATGCTATGTAAATGATAACTTTTGCATATATGTGTGTAAATGGTTTGGATTCATATCGATGCACATGAATACATTTTTTTCTTTAAAATATGAATATTTTATGTGCTTTTGGTAAACCGGTTTTTTTTTCGTTTTTTTACAGATTCCAACCGGTTCCCAGTCCACAAGGTTTTTCAGTTTGAACACCGGTGTGGTTCCTGATAACATTGGTCTCACTATAGACAGCAACACGAGAGAAGATAATGGTCTCTATCGTTGCACCTAGATCTTCCCCTCGTAGTCACTACATGCCTAAAGGGAAAGCAGCATGACACCCTTGGAACTTCTCGATAAGTTCTTGAAAGGCACGACCAACTTGGCACTCTTAGTGTCAAGAAGAAACTGGTTGGCGTGGAACCCTTGGAACTTTGAAGGGAAGTTTTCTTGAAGGGCACGACTGGACTTGGCATGCTCGACGTCAAGAAGAAACTACTGAATATAATCAAGATATGAAAATACTACTAATTCACATAAGGTGGTAAATGAGGTTTTAGAACCAAGGAAATTAAATCAAGAACAAAACTTGGGGTAAAGGGAGAATAGGAAGAAATAAAAACATTGTACTACTTGAGAACTCCACCCTTCCCATGTTGGAAAATATTAGGTAGATAATGTGCATTAGTATATTCATAGGTAAAAGGGGGGAGGAGGGGCATATAGAGTTATATAGAAAAATTAATCTTAAAATAGTTAAAGTTCATTAAGAAAAGAGGGTGGTGGTGAATAAAAATAAAGATTAATAAATTAAATTAGAGAAATTTAGAGAACCTCCATGTGGCAAGAGCCAGCATAAGAATATCCGTCTAAGAGGAAAATTGAGTTAAATTAGGAGGTAGTTAGGGACCAAATCTAAGACTTATCAATTGGTAATGAACACAAAATAAGGAGTAGAAAAGGGGGGTCAAAAGACAACTAGGAGAAGAAATAGGGAGCCTTATTGGAGTGAGGTAAATTTATTTTTGAATTAAAATTTAAATAAATAATTTTGGAGAGCCTTGGTGAGAGGGTGACACATGGGTGTGTGAATAATCAAACTTTTGGATTAATAAAAACAATTAATTATGCATGAAATGCCAAATGTCACCTATGAAGCATCCTATAAAAGATGGGGTATGCTTTGGGAGAAGGGACCTTTTTTCCCTATTGTTATGTGGATGAGAGAATTTCATTGTGAGTAACTAAAATCTATACTGAGTTTGGTGAGTTGGAGTACTCTAGAGAGGGGACTATTGAGCCAAGAGTGCTCTGCGCCATCAACTAGCTATATTCCTTTATTGTACAGCCCCATTACAGCTCGGAGTTCCGTGGGGAAGAAGAATACCCAAGGAGTAGGCTGAGAGGTCAACTGGTGGAGTAATTTCAAACAAAAATGGTCTCATCTCAAACATAATAGGAATGAAAATTACATATCTATGCTTACCAAGTCCACCATCAGTATACCATCTATGAAAATTCCAAAACTAGAATCCTATTGCAGCAACTGGAAATTATTCTCGTAATTGTTAATTTTATTTAACAATTTATTTGTTGTTTTCTACGACAAATACTAAATAAATCACACTACAATCTACACAAATAAAATTGCAGAAGAATAAACGCTAGAAGAAATGCTAGCACATACACAAAAAATGAACACAATTATTTTTGGACAAAAGTGTCCGGAAAAACCCAACTTGTGAAAATCAATGCAACAGTGAGGATTTTATTTCATTATGCAGCAATGAAATCTAAGTACATCTATGGATGCCCAACTGGCAATCCAAACAGCAAGAAAATCTAGGCAAAATACCTAAGGGAAATTACCCTTCTCCCTCAAGCAATTTTTGGCATGGCTTTATCTACCAAAACTCGTCCTCCTGGAGCTCTGTGTGAGCCTCTGTGCTACTCTGAGTTGTTGGCAGGACAACTTACCTCGGATTGGGCTCTAATAAAGCCATTTGGCCTTTGGATGCCAAGGAAATCATCTCTTCGACCCGTTGGGACTTTTTCCTGACCTTTGGAACTGAGAACGTTTTCCTTCCTCCAAATTGAACTGTCTCGCTGAAGCAACTGCATTGTCCCTCAGCGCTGCCTCTCTGGGATAACTCGGCCCTCTTGCTGCTGCCTCTCTAGATCTCGAAATATTTCCTTCAGGTCATTGTTCCTGCCCCTCACACTGCTTCGATCTCACTGACTCTCTCTCCCACAACTGACTATTGCTACTCTGGAAATCGATCTACCAATGAAATCGAACTACTAAAGTGTATTCTCCATCACCATATCGACCTCCTGTTATAATCCTCTATTGGAGCAGCAACAACAAAGATTAAAACTTAATCAATCGCTAGGATCATCTTGGAGTCTATTCGTGTGAGTTTCTAGACTATTCTCGCCTTATTTCAATTAATACAGATTAATTAACCATATTCCCTAAGTTTAGACATAGGAAATATTTAAAAATCGGTTAATAAATCTAATTCAAACACTTCTAGGCGAAATTTCCAGAAACAATTTCTGCATTTTGGAGATCTCATGTATTCTAGCCTCTCCACAAAGTTTCGTGGCTAGAACACATATAATGCTACAAAAACTAACGCTCACTCTTAGCGAGGAATGTGTTACAGTGTTGCACCAGCTGCCACAACACCCTGTCTCTGCATCATCTCCTATCACGTTGTTGATGTTCGGCTACTCCTACCCACCCATCATTGTGCAACTCTAATATGTGTTGCATCTGTGTTGTTGTTGACCCTATTGAATTGCTGCCAACACTGCAACTCCCTCTCATCTGATGTTGTTGCAACAACATCTACAACTAAGAATCATCCAAAACTTAACCAACCGTGTTCAGTATGATGCATTTGTCAACAGAGTCTTGACTGCTACTAGTGTTAAATTTGGACAACTAGGTCCAAACTCCATCTTGTGATGCTAAGATGAAGATTCCAATATTTGTATTGGATTCCTCTTTCGGAGAGGTGTAAAATCGATATAAAATTGATTGTAATCTGATGAGCAGAACATTTATTTTGAATTTATTATTTATAATAAATTTAAGTACAGGTCGGCCTTAAGGTTTTACACCCCCAACAGAGGTGTCACATACCTCAATGATGGATATAAATACAGTCAATGTTGGAGAGCTTTTCACTCATCTCATCACACATCTTCTCCTTTGATTATCTACAAGCATTTGAGAAGCAGTTTCATCTCCCACGTGAGAAGAAGGACGAAATCTACTACAGCTAAAGGACGAAATTTACCGCAGCAAATTTTCTACAGTTAGGGTTTCTGGGCAAGTTTGACCAGCGTTGACTTTGGTCAACGCATGGTCCGTTTGCGCTGAAATTTTGTGGAGAATTCGATTTTTGTAGGCCGTACTCATTGGCACAAAAATCGAGGTCAAAAGATTGACCGAAGTTGGAGCTGCATTGACTTTCTTGTTGTTGCCCTGCGTTGACTTTTTCTAAACTGCGTTGACTTTTCTGGGGTTGACTTTGAGTTGACTGGATAATTGATTTGAGGACTGTTGTGACACATTTTGGGTTGGCTGACCAAGAAGACTTTGCTGGTTGAAGCATCCTGTTGATCGCCGTAACACACCAACACATTCTCCTGTTTCTAGTTTGTCTTCTATAGATCCACTGGTATGTTCTATCAGCATTTTACTTAACTATTTATGTGATTGCTGTTATAAAAGTAAAATTGCATCAAGCATAGAACATCTACAAAAATTTACATGGTATCAGAGCTGAGGTGAAGACAAGCCCTAACTTATAGCAATCACCAACTAAGAAAAATGAGTTCCACAAGTTATGGCTTCAAGGAGGATGACAAGCTGACTGGAATGGATGACTTCCATGCTTGGAATATGATATTAGATCTCAAATTGGAAGACCATGATCTCATGGACTATGTACTGGGTAAGATACAAGAACCTCCATTCACTGCTACTGTTGCTGCTAAAACCAAGTATAAGAAGGGGGAGATCAAAGCAAAGCTAATGATCAGGGAATCCATACATAAAAGTCTGGTTGCCTACATATATGAGCTAGGCACATCCAAGGAGATGTATGATAAGCTGATACAAATGTTCAAAGTAAACAATGCAAACCAAGTGCTATTCTTCAAGAATCAATTGAAGAATCTGAAGAAAGGAAGGGATGAGTCTGTTCAAACATACTTTCTGAAATTGACCGAGATCAGGAACAATCTGCTAGCTATTGGGGAGAAAATAGCCGATCGTGAGATGGTACTCATCGCATTTGGAGAGCTCCCATATGAATGGCAAGTATTCAACACTACCATTCTCAATAATAATACAATTCCTAACTTTGACGAGCTACTGTCAAGATGCATGCAAGAAGAGACAAGAATGAAGGAATACGAAAATGATAGAAATACTGCCTACGCTGCTCATTCTAGAAAGAAGAACTCTGGTGGTCCTAAGAAAAAAGGAAGAGCAAGGGCCCAAGGAAAGAAGGGCAAGTGTTTCACTTGTCATAGGCCTGGTCACTATGCTAGAGAATGTCCTTTCAAGAAGGATTCTCCCGATAGTGATGACAACAACAACAACCGAAGGAATGGAAATCAAAGAAACGACAGGTCCAAAGGAAAGAGGAAGGCTCCCTCTGGCGGAAACAATCAACCTTTCAAAAGGTCTAGAAACTCCAGGCATGAGGAGTCAAATGTTGTTGATAAAAGAAATGAATACATTCTTGTATCTGCCCTCTCTGCTGCATCCCCGCCCGACACTATGGATGTCTCACTGATAGATAGTGGTGCCTCAAGACACATCACTGGGTTCAAAGAAGCACTCTCTGACATGGTTGAGAAGGATACTAATCTGGAAATTATCCTTGAAGATAATGCCACATATCCCGTGAAAGGGACAGGGACTGTGACCCTCCACTTGTCTCAAGGACAAGTCCTACATTTGCAGAATGTACTCTATGTACCAAAATTGAAGAAAAACCTTGTGTCTATATCAGCCATCGAAGACAAAGGCTTCAATGTGGCATTCACTGATGGAAAGGTGCGCATGTGGAAGAAGAATCTCAAGGAAGCTATCGTGATTGGTTTTAGAGTTGGAACACTCTACCAAGTTGAAGGAAGTCCACTAGGAGCTATGACATGTGATACTATGCGACAAACTGAACTATGGCACCGAAGGTTTGGACACCTTCATTACAAGGCCCTTCTCGAAGCAAGGAAGGTGGTGACAGGGATGCCCGACTTTGGAAATAATCATGAAGGTGTATGTAAGGGTTGTGCCGAAGGAAAGCATACAAGGGGACCTTTCCCCTCAAGTGTCACAAAGACATTTGATATTTTGCAACTGGTCCATTCTGATCTATCTGGTATGCTACCCGTAACATCCCTGGGAGGATGTTCTTACTATATGACATTCACTGATGACTTCTCCCGCAAAACCTGGATATACTTCTTGAAGAAGAAGGATGAGGCTTTCATGTGATTCTGTACCTTCAAAGCCTTGGTGGAAAATATGACAGGGAAGAAGATCAAGATTTTGAGGGCCGACAATGGCACTGAATATGAGTCAATCAAGGACTTTTGCAGAGACGCTAGCATTAAGAGGGAGACTACTACTGCCTATACTCCTGAGCAGAATGGCATTGCTGAACGAAAGAACAGGACCATTGTGGAAGCTGCTTGTGCCATGCTATGTGACCAGGGTCTACCGAAGTTTCTGTGGGGAGAAGCTGCGAATACTGCTATATACATTCAAAACCGATGCCCTCATTCCACCCTGGACTCCAAAACTCCCGAAGAGGTTTTCACAGGTAAGAAACCTAACGTCTCACATTTTAGAATTTTTGGATGCCCTGTTTATTTTCATGTGCCAAAAGAAAAGAGAAGTACGCTGGATGCTTCTGGGAAGAAAGGAATGTTTGTGGGCTACAGCGAAACCTCTAAGGCCTATAGAGTCTATGTACCTAGTCAAAGGGAAGTAGAAATATGCCATGAAGTCACTTTTGACGAAGATGCTTCCCTGAAGAAAGTAGTAGATCTTCCGAGATCTGAGGAAAATCATGAAGCAAGGCCTGGAAATCAGGAAGAACCACAGGATGAGACAATCCCTGATGTTGAAGGACCAATGGACCCAATAGATCCATCTCCCTCACTGAGAAAGAGACCATCATGGCTCAGGAACACTCTCGAAGATGCCGAGGGACATGCTGCCCCGAGGGGGACATTCCGAGAAAGCAAGAAGTCGTGTAGATACCAAGGGTATCTGGCTGCCATGAGTACTATTGTACAATCTGAACCTGGATCTTTTGAAGAAGCCGTAAAGCATCAAGTCTGGAAGGATGCTATGCACGAAGAATATGAGTCCATAATGAAGAATGATGTCTGGGATGTGGTTCCAAGACCGAAGGACAAATCAGTTGTCACTGCGAAATGGCTCTACAAGATCAAGCATGGATCTGATGGAAGTGTTGAAAAGTTCAAGGCAAGATTTGTTGCCGTGGCTTCTCTCAAAAGGAAGGAATAGACTATGATGACATATTTGCACCTGTGGCACGATATACCACCATTCAATCAATCATAGCCCTTGCTGCTACGCAAGGATGGAGTCTTCATCAAATGGATGTCAAGACCGCTTTTCTGCATGGTGCAATAAAAGAAGAGGTGTATGTAGAACAACCTCTGGGGTTTGAAGTCCAGGATCGGGACACTCATGTCTGCAGGTTGAAGAAAGCCCTCTATGGGTTGAAGCAAGCACCCAGAGCTTGGTACGAGAGGATAGATAGCTACTTGATGAAGCTGGGCTTCACTCGAAGTAATACTGATCTGAACCTTTACTTCAAGGTTGTCCGGGGGAAGCCTCTCATTCTGGTGCTGTATGTGGACGACCTCTTCCTGACAGGCGCTGACCCTCTCATTCATCAATGCAAGAGGGAGCTCGCTGCTGAGTTTGAGATGAAGGACCTAGGACTGATGCACTACTTCCTAGGCCTGGAGGTCTGGCAGAGACCTGGAGAGATTTTCCTTTCTCAAGGAAAATATATTGTGAAACTTTTGGAAAGATTTGGTATGGTGGATTGCAAGTCTGTGTCAACACCAATGGAACTCAACTTCAAGAAGTTGAGTGGCAGCGCTGCTGGGCCCGTATTGGCAAATCCTACTGAGTATCGTCAACTCGTAGGGGCCCTGATGTTCTTAGTGAACACCCGTCCAGATATATGTTTTGCAATGAACACTTTGAGTCAACAGATGGTTGAGCCTCATCACTTTCACTGGGTTGGTGCCAGGAATCTTTTGAGATACCTTCGGGGCACGATAAACCATGGGCTGAGATACACTGCCGGGAGCGTGACCCTCCTTGGATATACTGATGCCGATTGGGCTGGCAGTGTGGTGGATCGTAAGAGCACATCGAGATGTTGCTTCAATCTTGGTTCTGCTTCGATCTCATGGATGAGCAGGAAGCAAAAGTCGGTGGCTTTGAGCACCGCAGAGGCCGAATACATTGCAGCAAGTATGGCCTGTTGTGAAGCAATTTGGTTGCGAAAGCTCTTTAGTGAGCTGTTTGGACATGTGCTAGATACCACCGTGATACTCTGTGATAACCAGAGTGGGATTCGCTTGACCGAGAATCTTGTGTTCCACGACCGATCCAAGCATATTGATATCAGGTACCATTTCATCCGGGATATGGTACAGCGAGGCACCGTAAGGCTCGATCATATAGGAACTGATGAGCAAGTCGCGGATATTCTCACTAAGCCCCTGGGGAAGGTCAAGTTCCTAACCTTCCGTGAGAGACTTGGTATCGTGGAACGACCCTATGATGTGGGTCCTGTTGGACGATGAGCTCGAGGAGCTCTGGGGGGCTTTGGGGACAACTTCTCGGAGCTATGAGCAACCACAAGGCTAGGCTTGCCAAACCTTGTTGGTGTGCTTGGACCCCATCGTTGTGATTATTGAGTTGGTTCACCTCTCATTATCAGTGCCCCGTATGCATCCTACCCATTGAGTTCAGGGCTCATGGGAAGTACCTCTCATTTGGCCAATGAGATGGGAAAAGCTAGAGACCAGTAGCAAAGACTGATGGACGCATCAGAGATTGCTGTACTCTCTATCTAGGATGGCACGGTCCAACCACTTGATCTGGGATCAAGTCCGGTGAGGTCTCGGACCTCCGCCTGACTTCGGGTCAGATGAACCAACTTCGGGTTGGTTGGAGACTCTTTATGAGTCTAATAGAGGTTTCGGACCTCTGGGCTGAATTTGTCAGCAGGGGGATGATGTCTTTGTGACTGACCCACTTTTGTTCTGAAATAAAGAGGCCAACAAAGCAAGTTACGGCGGGATGACGCACGATGTTTGATTGCACTGGTGGATGGAGTTCTCCCTAGTTGAGAGGGAGTGTTAAATTTGGACAACTAGGTCCAAACTCCATCTTGTGATGCTCAGATGAAGATTCCAATATTTTTATTGGATTCCTCTTTCGGAGAGGTGTAAAATCGATATAAAATTGATTGTAATATGATGAGCAGAACATTTATTTTGAATTTATTATTTATAATAAATTTAAGTGCAGGTCGGCCTTAAGGTTTTACACCCCCAACAGATGTGTCACACACCTCAATGATGGATATAAATACAGTCAATGTTGGAGAGCTTTTCACTCATCTCATCACACATCTTCTCCTTTGATTATCTACAAGCATTTGAGAAGCAGTTTCATCTCCCACGTGAGAAGAAGGACGAAATCTACTACAGCTAAAGGACGAAATTACCGCAGCAAATTTTCTGCAATTAGGGTTTCTGGGCAAGTTTGACCAGCGTTGACTTTGGTCAACGCATAGTCCGTTTGAGCTGAAATTTTGTGGAGAATTCGATTTTTGTAGGTCGTACTCATTGGCACAAAAATCGAGGTCAAAAGATTGACCGAAGTTGGAGCTGCATTGACTTTCTTGTTTCTGCCCTGCGTTGACTTTTTCTAGAATGCGTTGACTTTTTCTGGGGTTGACTTTGAGTTGACTGGATAATTAATTTGAGGACTGTTGTGACACATTTTGGGTTGGCCGACCAAAAAGACTTTGCTGGTTGAAGCATCCTGCTGATTGCCGTAACGCACCAACACATTCTCCTGTTTCTGGTTTGTCTTGTATAGATCCACTGGTATGTTCTATCAGCGTTTTACTTAACTATTTATGTGATTGCTGTTATAAAAGTAAAATTGCATCAAGCATAGAACATCTACAAAAATTTACAACTAGCCTCTGCACTATCTACTAAAGACTTTGTGTTGATGCTAACTCTGCATTGTGCCAACTCTGCTCTGCACTCCCCATCATCTCACTGCTACTAGTCACTACAACTATCACTCTGGCATTTGACTGCACCAACTGCCATTGGTACATCCTGCTATTGAATATTGTGGGCCACGTAGCCAGGTATTGATCCAAGACATGGACTCCTCAAGGATCCAACAGCTCTCTAGGGCTACAAAACCAAGCCACCCTGTTGACCAGTCTTTGTCAACAACACCATAGCAGTACACCCCCATCTTTTCAAATGGGATTTATCATGTTCGAGGTGTTCACGCCATTCAGATTTCATCGTCAGTCCACAGTTTTGTAAATGATGTAAACCCTTTATGCATGTTCATGATGTAAATGATCTAAGTAAAACTATCATGTATGTAACAACCTAGGTAAGCCTAGTATTTTGGTGACGATTTCTATCCTAGGAGGTTTTTTGTCTCACTGATTCATTTGTGTTTCTCGACACAAGTGATTGGCAGAGTTTTTCCTTCCAGCGTCACCCCAAAGCTAGGGTGGATTTTGTCGTCAAGATACCAAGTGAGTCCTAGTGTTTTCTATCGAGTCTTTGTAAAAGTAGTTTGGGAATAATCCTAGCTAATTGGCTAGATTATTTTATTACAAGCTACTTGGTCTACTAGATCATGTTTTGAGTCGCAAAATTGAGTAACTATTTTGAGGGTCTATCACGAATGGGTTTTCCCCCTTCATGTGCCAACACGCATTTATCTTATGTAAAGAGGGTTGGAAATAAAATCAAAAAAATCCTATGCCAGAAATTTAATTAATTTAAAGTTCTAAGTGATTTAAAATTCTTCAAAAGCAAAACTCGTGGGTCCCTAAAAAATAAATTTTTAAATGTCTCTCAGGCCAAGGGAATATTGTGAATTTCGAGAAATTTTGGACCCTTGGGACTTGGTGGATAAGTCAAAGTCAAATTTTTTAGGTAATTAACTCAAAAATATTATTTTTAAATTAATTAAAAAGGAATTAAATGATAAATTCAAATTTCCTCAAAAATTTATAATTTCGACAAAGGAGATTAAAAGATGATTAAATCTTTTTAACGGTCGAGATTACTTTGACGGGGATCAACCGAACTAGCCATTGGAGATTTTATCTTATAAATTAGAGGTCTTTGTCTGTCATAGTCATCCGATCTTTTGATCGTGTACTTGCTCTTGAAGTTCTCCTATAATATTTTTTGAATAATACAAACGAAGTCTTTGGGGTTTAATTTTGATGGTGGTGTTCCTCTTCAGCATTTTATGGTAAACATGTTCTTTATATTATGTCGGTAATTATTTTAATGAATTGTTGATTAACAGCTCTTGTAGAGTAATCTATTGCACAGGTATCTTGCTTAGTTTACTGGACTTAGAGAGAGAATTTTAATTGGATTGAGTTAGCAGGTATCTTCAACTCTTGAAAATTTCATTTTTATCTTATTTCTCTATTGATATCACGCTTTAACTCTAAGTGTGCAGAAATCTTTCGGATTTAGAATTGGGTGTTTGGAGAAGTCTTCGACTAGACCAGCTGACTCCCAAAGAAATAAGATCTAAAGAGCCCTTTGGAACTAATTCCCCAAGCTTATCTTAAGTTCTCTTCTTGCAGGGTTTTTCTAGGGATTGTGCCTAAATTAAAAATTTATCTTAACTTTTATTGAATTTAAAGTTAGATCTGGCTAGTACGAGCCTTAGATCTTCAGATCTGGGAGCGAAGTCAGACTTATGCTCCTCAGTCAGACTTATGCTCCTCAAATCTGATAGATCTGCAACTCTTGTGCATAAATCTATAGATATACTATATAGATTTGTAACTTATTTGTATAGATCTGTAATTTACATGTGTAGATCTAAAGTTTTGTAACATAATTTTGAGTTCTAATTTTGAATTCTCTATTTTTGTACATATTGGGTATTGGGTTTTTCTCTTTTCACTTGCGCAAGAGTAGATCTGAAAAATTAGCCAAGGAAATCTTCAGATCTGAGCCAGATCTAGACCCTAGAGGGCAAGATCTGGACTCAATATTTGTTTACAGGAATAGATCTAAAAAATCAACCAAGAAAATCTTCAGATCTGAGCCAAATCTAGACCCTTGAGGACATATAGGCTTTTGAGGCTATTTTTGCAGGATTTTGGTCTCAAAAAATCTAATTTTCAAGCAGCAACATTATCCCAAAAATTTCAAGAATTTTCAACTGTAGGATCTTCAAAGCCTTGGGCTAAGGGTTTGATCTCTAAACCCTTATTTTCTGCAGTATTTTATTACACCAAGAAAATCACAAATAATTAGACCCTAAAAACACATCTTATATGGTCAAAGTTGTTCCTCATTTTCAAAGTTTTTGGCCACTTGGGCATCTTTAATTTTGCCTAAATCTGACTTTGAAGCTTGCTGGAAAACACTGCATCACTGTGAAAAAACAGATCTGAACATTTCTGATGCATATCCTAAATAAAGTCCAAAAATTTTGAATTTTCAGTTTTTCGGCAAAACTTACTATTTTTAAACATTGTGAGGATCATTTTCAGTATTTTCAGTTTATTGATCTGTTATCAATTTACTACTGTTATAAACTTATCAATTCTGAAAATCACTGAATCAGATTCTCTCAAAGCCTTAACATTGAAGTTTTCAAGTTTTAATATATTTTTGCTATTATTGGAAGTATTTGGCAACTATTTTTGGCAATTTTATCTTGCTAATCTGTCATTGTTTCACTGCTGAAATAAAAATATCAGATCTGAAATTTCTCTTAATCAAGCCCTAAAAATTGATTTTTCTTCAAGTTCAATAATTGTTGAAATTTAGTTACCGGAGGACAGGTGGTTTCCTAAGGCTTTGATCTTTGGCCTAGGGAAAAGTGTCTAAATGTATCTCACTTTTTCTCTTAAAGTGACTTTATAAGTTGTAAAGTCAAATCTAATTTAAAAGTGACTTTAAGTAATAAAGTTATCAAGTATGATTTTAAAGCGACTTTAATAAAGTATAATGTGAAATTAGAAAGTGAAAAGTGACTTTGGAAATAAATGACTAAGAGAGTCTTTATTACACTGAGGTGAATTAAAAAATAGAAAGTGAGATTTAAATGCACCTTTAATCTCAGCCCTAGTTCTAAAGCTATCTCAGCGATTGGATTTAGAGATTCCCCAAAAGTAACTTAGGGTTAGGTTAAAGGAGGAAAATGAGAAAAAAGATCATTAAGTCTTTCATGAGCAGATTGAGAGAAGGAGGAGAAGAGCGCTGGAGAAATTTCTGGGCTTGAGAAAGTGAAGGAGAGGGGCAGTTCAGCAAATCTATACAGCAGAGAGAGGTTGCACGCATTTCGAGGCAGCAGTCCGTACAGCATTAATTAACATGCATTTCGAGGCAGATTTCTATACAACAGCTTGAGGCACTGATTTCGAGGAGAAGGACAACACAGAATCGAGGAGAAGGCACTGCAAACTAAAGGCATGATTTCCGAGATTGCTGGGCACAGTTTTCGAGATAGCATGCATGGTTTTCGAGGAGGTACTACTGTACTTTTATGTACAGTTCGTACTGTCCGTACGATCGTACAGCTAAGTATTGGGCAAGAGTTTCAAGGTTGTGCACTTCTGTAGTAAATTTCTGTTTTGACTATTTTGCTAATTTGGCACATTTTCTGAGATGGAGGTGAGCACGGAAAACGAGATAAGTTTGTACATTGTTTGCTGGAATTTTTCCTATATATTTCACTTCTCTGTAAAAACATTTTCCAGAAATAAAGAAGAGCTTCGAACTGGTTTTCCCCAAGAGTTGTAGGGGGTTTTTCCAAGGTCATGTTGACCAAAAATCAGCATGTCATTTTCTGTGTGTGGCTGATATATTTTCTGAGTTTTTATTTCTGCATTTTTCAACACTTTCAAATTTCCAGAATTTGTGTTTTCAGAAAATATTTATTATTTCCAGCTTGTTGAATGTATGGTTATAGAATGGGCATTTAACTACATGGGAGTAATAAGGAGAAAATGATAATCGGGGTTAGGCTAAAATTTCTACATGGTATCGGAGCCAGTTTGCTAAAAAGTGCAGTTTGAGACAGCAAAGAGAAAAATTACAGCAAGCTGATTTTATACACAGAAAACTGAACCTTTACCACAACAGTGAAATTTTCAGTTTATTAGGACAGCGAGCATGTCTTTAGGCTTGAGGGTGGAGAATAGATTGGATGGGCATAGCAACTACAATACATAGAAAAAAAGAATGCAGAGCATCTTTGAGGAGGCAGAAGTCTGGGATATAATGGTGCATACCCAACAGCACTCTATAAATGTGCCTACTGACGATGTTCAGTTGGCAGATTTTAACAAGAAGAATAACAAGAGTGAGAGATTGATTCTGGATAGTATTAAAGACCATTGCATTCCTCATGTGAGAAGAAAGAGACTTGCTCATGAGATGTGGACAGCCTTGACCAATCTCTACCAAAGTACCAATGAGAACAGGAAAATGGTCCTAAGGGAGACGCTGAAGGCCATTAAGATGGCAAAGACTAATAGCGTTACTGCATACCTCACAAAGATCACTAATGTGAGAGATGAGTTGGTAGTAGTTAGAGAGGTCATTCCACCCACTGAGTTGGTGCGGATTACACTGAATGGCCTTCCCAATACATGGTTGAACTTTGCTGATGGGATTGTTGTACGGAAAACCCTTCCCACTTTGGAGACGTTGTGGGATGATTGTATACAGAATGAAATCAGAAAGAACCAGCTTGGGGCAGCCAAACCAGTTGAGGTGTATGACAATGTAGCACTATTAGCAGGAGGTAAGAAGGGCAAGGGAAAGAAGCAAGCTTCCACAAGTGGTGGTGGGGGCAAGGGCAAAGGTAAAGGTAAAGGTTAGAAGGTGAACGCGCAGAAGGACTATTCCAAAGTGAAGCGTTGGAATTGTCAGAAGATGGGACACTATGCAGTTGTGTGTCCGGAGAAGAAGAAGATGGGACACTATGCAGTTGTGTGTCCGGAGAAGAAGAAGAAGAGAAAGGACAAGACCATGGCAGCATCAGCAGAGATAGAGGACTTTTCGGAGAGTTTTGACCGAGAGTTTGGGTTCATTGCTTGTAATGAATAAAATAATAAAATAATGTAAATAGTGATTAATTAATTAGTTAGTAATTAGGTTGAAAGGCCATGTTTGATAAGACATGACCTTTCGTGAAGAGGCACCTGCGTAGGTATATAAGCAGGGCTCATTTGTAACATTCAATCATCTCATCTCATTCTTCATACCTTTTATATAATAAAATTTGTATCCTCAGATATTTTTATATTCCAAGTCTTCTAGAATATTTAACGTGAGAAGGAACTTTGTTCGCTTCATTGCTTGTGAGTCCACTAGTGCAGGATCACCTGCCACGGAGGTTGAGAGCAGTGTGGAAAAAGTCGGGAAAAAATCGCGACTTTTTGAAAAAATCGGGATTTTTTGAAGCAGCCGATAAAATCGGCCGATTTTTTCGCTACTTTTTCAAAATCGAAAAAATCGGGATTTAATCGTAAAAATCCCAACTTTTTGCCGACTCAAATGAAAAAATCATGAGTCAATCCGCGCGGCCAAAAAAAAACCCGAAAATCGATTTTTATTGGTCATTTTTGTCGATTTGCTGTCGGTTTGCAACTTTGCTGTGTTGACTGTTTAGCGCTGTGAGAATCAAGAGGGTTAAGAGTTTGAGTGATCGGGCGTTGAAAATTGGAGTCATAGACCACCGCTCCAGGTTGCTCGATTGAAGGTTTACGTTTGTCATTCTTCGAATCTCCACAGACCACCGCTCAAGGGCTTCCATTTTTCCACAGACCACCGCTTGACTTTGAAGTTTGAGGTGTCGGCTGCCGAGGTTTCTGCTGCGGCCAGGTGAGTTCCAATTTCCAAATGCCACGGTTAATAACTTAACATGCCACGGTTAATAACTTAAGTCTTAAAACGTATTCTACAGCCGCTGCTTAATGCACCAAACTGAAACGATAACATGCTCTTAAACGTATTTTTTTATTTTATTTTATCAAATTTCTTGTCAAGCCTATGCTCCAATGTTGACGTCCTGGCAGGAGCATTGTTACAGAAATTTGTCTAGACTCTAACAGTCACATAATTTAAATAGTTATGAATATTGTTGACAGTGACAACCGTTGCATAGATTGTCTACTCAGCTCACTAACTAGCTCACTGTCAATATGATTTACAATAAGCATTGATGTTCATCACTGTTATAACTTATAAGTCCTTCTTCAAGCTAGGCACCCAATAAAATTAATTTTGTAGTTTCTTTCAAACTGAAGAAAGCCAATTCAATAAACTAGCTACAGGAGTTATCCTATTAATAATTAAGATGGCTTCTTCTAAGGTGAAGATAAATTCACACAAAGAATTCCACACAAAGCTGAACTTTTTGTTTGAACAGCGTCAATTCATTTTGATTGTCAAGGGAATAGAAAGTATCCAACAGTAACTGCAATGACAAATTATTAAAATTTATTGATCCCAGATTTTATTAACTTTGGTAATAGTGGTTTGTTGTGATGGGCAATTTTTTATTTTTTTTTTTATTTTTGTTTTGTGCCCAGGTTCAAACATCAAAAAGTTTCAAACAAAATGCCAAGGAATTTGGATCCTTTCTGGCAGTATGGTGAACCTGATTCTATACCCGAAACTGGAGGACTCAATAGAATGTATTTGTCTTGCAAGTTGTGTGGAAAGCATATGTCAGGGGGTATCGCCAGATTAAAATGCCATATAGGGCAAATTCCAGGGCAAAATGTAGAACTTTGCCCAAATCCGGGTCCAGAAATGATCCGATAGGCCATTAAAGCCTTGATGGAAAAAGAAGATGGCAAAGACGCAAGGGCAGTAATAAAAAGGCAACTTGTAGGGAGCTCAAGACTGGGGGTAAGTGAGAGTGCTTCTTCTTCTTCAGCATTACCTTCCAGTTCCAACCCCTCAGCTTTTTCATCCTTTTTTGTCCCTAGAACGACACCTGGTGCACAACCTGGCATCAAATCAGAAATTAAAGAAAAGGAAAAGGCAGAAGTTGACAGGTTGGTGAGTAGATGTCTTCTATGGAGTGATGTTCCTTTCAACATTGCCAAGACAAACCCATTCTACCAACCTATGTTTGATGTTGTTGCTGTCGTTGGCCCGGGGTACAAAGCCCCTACCTTTGCACAGTTGAGAGGGCCTCTTCTTCAAGAGGAAAAGAATGATTGCACTGCTAGACTGGAGGAGTTTAGGACATCTTGGGAACACACTAGATGCACAGTCATGTCAGATGGTTGGACTGACCAGAAGGGTAGGACCCTTCTTAACTTCTTGGTTAGTTGTCCGAAGGGGACAATGTTTATGAAATCTGTTGACGCATCTGCACACATTAAAGATGCGCGTTTATTATGTGAGTTGTTAGATATCTTCATTCAGGAAATAGGCCCACAGAATGTTGTCCAAGTCATAACGGACAACGCTGCAAATTATGTTGCAGCTAGCAGGTTGCTGATGGAGAGGTATCCTACCCTGTTTTGGACACCTTGTGCTGCTCATTGTATTGACTTGATGTTGGAGGATATAGGTAAGATTCCTATGGTGAGACATATTGTTGAATCATCCAAGAGCATAACAAAATTTATTTACAATCATGCATCTGTGCTTAGCTTGATGAGAAGATTCACCAACAACAAAGAGTTGGTGCGTCCTGCGATAACACGCTTTGCCACTACTTTCATATCTCTTCAGTCTTTGTTGAATTCTATGTGGGATGTGAAGAGCACGTTTCTTTCACAAGATTGGCGTGAGTTATCTATTAGCCGCAAACCAGAGGGAGATGGCATATGCAGACTTGTTTCATATGATCAGGAGTTTTGGGCAGGAGTAGAGGAGGTGTGTGCCATTTCAGAACCTTTGGTAAGGGTTCTTCGGTTGGTTGATGGAGAGAAGCCGGCAATGGGATACTTGTATGAGGCCATGGATAGGGCCAAAGAAGCCATTCGTGCTTATTATGCAGATAAGGGAGATGAGGGGTTAGAGAAACAACAGGTCATATGGAGAGTGATTGATGACCGATGGAACAATACCCTCCATCGCCCCATTCATGCTGCAGGTATCTACTTCAACCCCGCATTTTCTTACTCCTGTGGTTTCAGATTTGATGCCGAGGTGATGGATGGATTCTTCACGTGTTGAGAGGATGGTGGTATCTGAGCAAGAACGTGAAGAAATTTCCAAAGAAATGGAAATATATAGGATGGCTGGTGGCACATTTGGTTTTACCATGGCTATTAAGAGCAGGACGACCAAAATGCCAGGTAAGCTTCAGTTTGTTTCAACTTTCAACTTTCAAATTTTATAATTCATTGTCTCTTCATAATTTTTGCTTCTCATTTTTATTTTAACTTGTAGATGCTTGGTGGACAAGCTATGGTGGTAGAGTACCCCATCTCCAAAAGCTTGCCATCCGAGTGCTCAGTGAGACATGCAGTTCCTCTGGGTGTGAGCGCAATTGGAGTGTCTTTGACAAAATACATAGCAAAAAGCGCAACAAGTAAAAAAATTTCAAATTAAATTTTTGAAATAATTTGATTATTTTTACTATATAAATTTTCTAAGTACTAATTTATAATCTATGATTCTATGACCCTTTTACAGATTGGAATCCCAACGTCTCAATGACATGGTGTATGTCTACTACAATCTTCGATTGTGGATGAGAAAAATTCAGAAAACTCCTGATATGGATGCCATTTCATTGGACAATATTGATACCACTGCTGCATGGAGGGTCGAGACTGAGAGGCCGGTCATGGAATCGACCCCTGATTGGTTAGATGTGGATCCAGAGGCACTAGTGCCAGAGGAGGAAGCAGTTGTACAACAGGAGGAGCCAGTGGTAGAGGAGGAGGAGAGGGTCAGGAGGCAGAGCAGGAGGAGGATGTGGAGGAGGAGGTGACACCATCTAGGATGGGCAGTAGCAGTGGCAACGTCAGCGGCAGAGGAGAGAGGCCACCTGTTTTTTTTACTTCTAGAGGACGACTGGATCCATCTGTATTCTAAGGGGCATGGCCTTCTTCCTCTAGAGGAAAAGGCAAAGCCATTCCCTATTCCCGTAAAAGGGGTAGGGGATCTTCATCTTAGTGATTTACTTTATGACATGGAGATGACTCATGATATACATTATTATATTTTTTGTTGATATTTTGACTCTTGAGACTGAGACTCAAGATTCAGGACTCGATTCACTATTTTGATATGTGATGTAGCACTAGACTTCATATACATATTATATATTAGCTTTCTTTAGATGTTTATGTGGAAATGCATTTATTTGATGTTGTGGATACTTTAGATGCTAAAAAAATTGAAAAAATTTGAATAATTTTGTATTTTTTTAATTTTGCCGACTTTTTCAAAAAAGTCCCGACTTTGCTGACTTTTTCAACTTTTTTACCCTTGCCGATTTAATCCCGACTTCGACTTTTTCCACATTGGTTGAGAGGGAGTGTGCATTTCCCTCCGCTAGCGGACCATCTTCTGGTATTTGGTATGTTGACAGTGGGACTTCATGTCATATGACAGGAGTCCGTGAGTGCTTCTCAAAGCTTTCAGAGAGTGGCACCGATATAGAGGTAGTACTCGGAGATAACAGCATTGTTAGAGTAGTTGGTGTGGGGACATTGACATTTGATAGGGAACCCAAACCTCCCTTGAAAGTGTCGGATGTTCTATATGTGTCAGGGATGAGAAAGAACCTTATATCCATCTCCGCATGGGAGGACAAAGGGTACGAGGTATTGTTCAGTAGAGTACAAGTGCTTATATATCCCAAGGGCACTCCAGCTGAGTCAGCTAGAGTGATTGGTGTACGCCGTGCAAAGGTGTACAAGTTTGCGTTTCAGCTCCTTTTGGCATTGAGCAGTAGTATCGACAGCAGAGCTAGCTAAATTCAGAGCTGTGTGAGATTTGGCACCACAGGATGGGGCACATATATCATGGGGCCTTGAGGACATTGCGGGAGATCACTACAGGTGTGCCAGATTTCAGTTCTGATCACAATGATACATGCAGAGAATGTGCTATGGGGAAGTTTGCCAAATCCCCTTTTCCCAACAGTGACAGCAGATCAACTGAGACACTTGATTTGATTCATACCGATGTGAGCGGTCGGATGTCTCATGTTTCCTTGAGTGGATATAAATACTATGTTTTATTCATTAATAATCACTCCAGGAAGACCTGGATTTATTTCTTGAAGACCAAGAGTGAGGTTTTCAAGTGGTTTCAGGAGTTCAGAGCTCTTGTGAAGACTCAGACAGGCCGGAAGATCAATTCCCTCAGGTCGAACAATGGAGGGGAGTACACCCTTGGTGAGTTTGTTTATTATTGTGCGGAGGCAGGCATCAGGAGAGAGTTCACAATTCCTTACAACCCCAGCAGAACAAAGTTGCGGAGAGGAAGAAAAAATCCATCATTGGGGCTGCCAAAGCCATGCTACATGATCAGGGGTTACCGTTGTTTTTGTGGGTAGAGGCCTGCAACACTGCTGTGTATTTTCAGAACAGGAGTCCACATCGTGCCGTGGGCCATGTGACTCCGGAGGAGGCTTTTTCTGGGAAGCACCCTGATGTTGGTCACTTCTGTATCCTTGCGTGTATTGCATACTCCTACGTACCCAAGGAGAAGAGAACCAAGCTAGAGCCCACCGCAAAGAAGGGTATCTTTGTGGGCTACAGTGAGACCTCGAAAGCCTTTCGGATTTATATTCCTGAACGGAGGAGAGTTGTTGTCAGGCGGGATGTGAAGTTCGAGGAGGACAGGGCTTTCAGGAGGTCATGGAAGTTAGAGTATCTGGATCAGCCAAACCCTCAGGAGCAGCTAAGTCAGTCACAGGGATCCAATGGGCAGGGATCAGGAGGTACATCGATTACGGTGTCAGGTCTGTCAATGAGCAGTGGCTTGCAGAATCAGATAGGTGGTACTTCGGGCAACATGCAGAGCAGTCCACAGAGGAGTTCACTAGGTAGTCCACTGATGGACAATTAACACGATACTTCAGCATCTACAGGTACAAGTTTAGGCAGGACGATAGCAGACAGACATTCAGGAGTTCAGGCTTCTGATGAGGATGAGGAGTTTCACTCTCCGGTGGGAGAAGTGTGCTCAGGGAAGAAGAAGCCCAAGTGGCTTCAGGATACCTTAAGAGAGGCCACATCTGTTGCTGGGCCGAAGAGACTGGTCAGAGAGAGCAAACCACCTGAGAGGTTCTGTAGCTATATGACAATGGCTTCCAACATCGTTGACTCTGAGCCTTCTAGCTATGAGGAGGCAGCTAGCCAACAAGTCTGGAGAGAGGCCATGAAAGAAGAGTATTCTTCTATCATGAAGAATGATGTTTGAGAGGTGGTGCTAAGGCCTGAGGGCAAGCCCGTGGTTACTTCTAGATGGCTTTACAAGGTAAAGCATGCTGCAGATGGCAGCGTCGAGAAATTCAAGGCAAGGTTTGTGGCTAGAGGGTTCTCTCGGGTAGAGGGAGTAGACTATGAGGAGACTTTCGCTTCCGTGGCTCGATATACTTCCATTCGCTCCATTATATCGATAGCAGCAAAGATGGGTTGGAAGATCCACCAGATGGATGTGAAGACCGCATTTCTCAATGGCTTCATACAGGAGGAGTTGTACATTGAGCAGCGGCAGGGCTTTGAGGTGCATGGGAAGGAGTCCCATGTATGCAGACTAAAGAAGGCACTTTATGGCCTGAAGCAAGCTCCTAGAGCTTGGTACTCCAGGATTGATACGTACTTGCAGGAGATGGGTTTCACAAAGAGTGATGCAGATCCGAACCTATACTTTATTGTGATAGGTGAGGAGCCTCTCATTATGGTGTTGTATGTGGATGACTTGGTCATTACGGGTGCAGAGACTCATAGAGGGCTGCAAGAGAGATCTTGCTTCAGAGTTTGAGATGGAAGGAAATTGGCTTGATGCATTACATTTTGGGATTGGAGGTGTGGCAAGAGGAGGGGCATTTCTTCCTGGGACAGAGGAAGTATATTGTGGACATCCTTAGCAGATTTCACATGGAGGATTGTAAACCCATGTCAACACCTATGATCACTAACTGGAAGAAGCTTCACGCTTCAGATTCCGAGTTGGTGGATCCCACATTGTATAGATAGTTGATTGGTTCCTTCATGTATTTGGTCAACACTAGACCAGATATATGTTTTGCAGTCAACACGATCAGCCAGTTCATGTGTGAGCCCAGGAGAGTGCACTGGGTTGCTGCAAAACACATTTTGTGGTACTTGCAGGGAACAATGGATTATGGTCTAGATTATAAACAGAGAGATGGAGTGAGATTGGTAGGGTACACTGATTCTGATTGGGCAGGTTGTGCTTTTGATAGGAAGAGCACTTCAGGGTGTTGTTTTGGGTTGGGTTCGGCAGTTGTGTCATGGTTTAGCTAGAAGCAACAGTCAGTAGCATTGAGTTCAACAGAAGCAGAGTACATGGCAACCAATCTAGCTAGTTGTGAGGCCATATGGCTTCGCAAGATGTTGTTTGGCTTATCTGGTCAACCGTTGAGACCTTAATGTATCTCACTTTTTCTCTTAAAGTGACTTTATAAGTTGTAAAGTCAAATCTAATTTAAAAGTGACTTTAAGTGATAAAGTTACCAAGTCTAATTTTAAAGCGACTTTAATAAAGTCAATGTGAAATTAGAAAGTGAAAAGTGACTTTGGAAATAAATGACTAAGAGGGTCTTTATTAAAGTGGGGTGAATTAAAAAATAGAAAGTGAGATTTAAATGCACCTTAAATCTCAGCCCTAGATCTTGAAGCTATCTCAACCATTGGATTTAGGGATTCCCCAAAAGTCACTTAGGGTTAGCTTAAAGGAGGAAAATGAGAGAAAAGGTCATTTAGTCTTTCATGAGCAGATTGAGAGAAAGAGGAAAAGAGAGTTAGAGAAATTTTTGGGCTTGAGAAAGTGAAAGAGAGGAGCAGTTCAGCAAATCCGTATAGCAAAAAGAGGTTGCACACATTTCGAGGCAGCAATCTGTACAGCATTAATTAGCATGCATTTCGAGGCAAATTTCCGTACAGCAACTTGAGGCACAGATTTCGAGGAGAGGGACAGCACAAAAATCTAGAAGGTACTACACACTAAAGGCACAATTTTCGAGATTGTTGGGCACAATTTTCGAGACAGCATGCACAATTTTCGAGGAGGTACTATTGTACTTTTCCGTATAGTTCATACAGTCCGTACGGTCGTACAACTAAGTATTGGGTATGAGTTTCAAGGCTATTCACTGCTGTAATAAATTTCTATTTTGACTATTTTGCTAATTTGGCACATTTTCCAAGGTGGAGGCAAGCACGGAAAACGAGATAAGTCTGTACATTGTTTACTGGAATTTTTCCTATATATTTCACTTCTCTGTACAAGCATTTTCCAGAAATAAAAAAGAGCTTTTGAACTGATTTTCCCCAAGAGGTGTAGGGGGTTTTTCCAGGGTCATGTTAACCAAAAATCAGCATGTCACTTTCTATGTGTGTGATTGATATATTTTCTGAGCTTTTTTTTTGCATTTTCCAGCACTTTCAACTTTCCAGAATTTGTGTTTTCAGAAAATATTTATTATTTCCAGCTTATTGAATGTATGGTTATGGGAATGGGCATTTAACTACATGGGAGTAATAAGGAGAAACTGATAACCGAGGTTGGACTAAAATTTCTACAATAATTTGTACTATTTTTAGTCATTTTGAGTATTGGTGTTGGTATCGTTTGTTTGCTAATCTATGGTTAAAAAACTGTTACAATTAATATTTCAGATCTGAAATCTTGCTGAAGAATATATCTTAAGTTTGACTATAGGAGAAAAATAAGAATTTTTATTGGATTTGCACTAGTTTAGAATATCATTTAATCCATAAATTACTTGATGAAGTGTTTATTTAGCATCTAAATTTCATAGTATTTATTGATGATTAATTATTAAGATTTAAATGCTAGTTGTCTGATGATTATTTGATGATTATTTGATGATTATTGGCATCTGAACTTTTGAGCGTTTTCTATTGATTAAAATTGCCTAATGTGTAACTAAGTCTTGTTTCATTTACTTGAATTTGGATATTTATTGAATATTAGTTTGGAAAATTATTTCAAGTAAGTGTGATTGATATCTAATTATTGTGGATTTGCGACGAATTATATATCTTTTAAATTGTATATCACAACATGATTTAATTAATTTTGCTTAATTAATCATATTTCCTAACTTAAGAATTAGGAAATATTACAAATTGATTAATAAATCTAATTAAGTCGTCTCTAAGGTGGAATTTCGAGAAACGATTTCTGGGTATTGGAGAATGCATGTATTGTAGCCTCTCTACCAAATCTCGTGGCTAGAATACATTTGATGCTACAAAAACTAACACAGGCTACAGCGGTGGAAATCAAATTCAAAGCTATCATGTCCACTAAAAATTAGAATTCTTAATTGGCTCACTCTGCCCAATAAGATTCTCACCTAGGACAACAGTCAGCACTCAAAACGTGACTGGAATGATCCTAATGGTTGCATTGTCTGCAAAGTAGTAGGAGAATTTGTTGATCATATCTTTGTTTCTTGCTCTTTTTCCATTTTAACCTGGAAGGAAGTTCAACATGAAGTGTTACGGTTACCATGATATGTTTTTTGGAGATTATGACCTTGTAAAAGCAAGATGATTTTTCAAGGGAGCATCTTGGCGATTGGACAGGTGGCACACGAAACTAGACTTTCCTATCGAGATACAATGTTTCCAACACCATTTTTGGAACAACTAGTCCAAACTGGACCTCAAAAACTCCATCATCAAACCCACAATTTTGTGGGGGTGAGCTTAATTGAGTCGGATTGTGCTTGTACCAAGAGTCACTCTTACTCTGTTGCATCATCAGATGAAAGACGACGATCCTCAAACCCATCATCCAAGCAAAGTTTGCAGCACACTCTTTATGGATCAAGATAATCTTAGGACTAGTAGAGCTACTTCCATAGTTCTAAAACTCAAACTGGTTCAACTTGAAACTTGTCAAACTAGGGCCATCAAGTCAACTTGGCCCTCAACTCAGCTAGGAGGGCCAGCTTGGCCAGTTTGGTACCAATGCAGCCCAAACCAGCCTGAACGATTCGAGTAAATCTGAGTTGATCCAAGTCCAAATCAACCAAAACCGACCCAAATGGTTTGTGTTAATCTGAGTGGATCAGAGTTGAAAATCTAGTCATTAAATGCAAGTTGATTTTAACTGATCGGAGTCCAAGTCAAAACCTGAGTTAATAGTGGGCAATTCGCAATTCAAAACCTGACCTAAGTTTTAACTATTGTCGATGCATCATCTCTGAAGATTTCCTGACTCAACAACAATCAGAGACTTGTATCCATATCTTTCCTATCATTATTCGAAGGCCAATGCCCAATTTTCCGCCCTTGTCTCTCTTGTCGAAGGCTCGTTTGACCAAGAGTGGCCCATCTAATGTACTCCACATCTCCCATCTTAAGGCAGAAACTGTGAAGCATATTTTATGGGGGTACCCTTTTGCAAGGTCGGGTTGGTATCAAGTTTTGTTGTAGCTGGAAAGCATTATTCATGGGCATTTTCATTGAATGGTAACATTGTTGGGAGATTCCAGATCTGTGATCTATGATTCTCTCGCTGCCATTTGGAACTAGGTGAGAGTTTCAGCATTTGTTTATTCTCTGGAAAAGTCAAATGCAAATATGTGTTTGAAAATTATGCCAGTTCTTTGAAACAAACAAAGTTCAATTACGCTCTGATACAAATGTAACGAACAAGGTTCGTTATAGTAGGTTAAATACTCCAAAAGACCTGGAATATGTAGATCTCCATTAAGGATACAAGAATATATATTAAAATGTATGAATGAGAGTGAGGGTTTGCTTATATACCCTAGGCAGGTGTCCCTTTATGAACGATGTTAAATTTGGACAACTAGGTCCAAACTCCATGTTATGATGCTCAGATTAAGAGGCTAATATTTTTGTTGGATTCCTCTTTCGGATAGGTGTAAAATCCATATATAATATGTCTTAATCCGATGAGCAGAACATTTATTTTGAATTTATTATTCATAATAAATTATATGTGCAGGTCGGCTTTAAGGTTTCACACCCCCAGCAGATGTGTCACACACCCCAATAATGGATATAAATACAGGCAAAGTTGGAGAGCATTTCAACACAACTCAACACACATCTTCTTCTCTCACCTGATTGAGTACGAGCTCCTTGGAGGACATTTCCAGCCCACACGTGTGAAGAAGAAGGACGAATTTCTGTACGGCTGAGCTAAAGGACGAATTGCTGCTACTAGGGTTTTGCTGGAATTTTGACCAGCGTTGACTTTGGTCCACGCATGGTCCGAATGGGCTGAAATTTGTTGGGAAGTTCGATTTTGGAAGGCCGTACTGTTTGGCACAGAAATCGAGGTCAAAGAGTTGACCAAACTGCTGCTGCGTTGACTTTTAGCTTGCTGCCCAGCGTTGACTTTTCTGGACAGCGTTGACTTTTTTGGAGTTGACTTGGGTTGACTCGGTTGCTGATTGGAGGACTGTTGTGACACATTCTGGGTTGGCTGACCAAGGAGACTTTGATGGTTGAAGCATCCTGTTGATCGCCGTAACGCACCACCACATTTTTTTGTTTCTGGTTTGTCTTCTATAAGATCCACTTATATGTTCTATCTGCATTTTACTTAACTATTTGTGTGATTGCTGTAAGAAAAGTAAAGTTGCTCCAAGCATAGAACATCTACAAAAATTTACATGGTATTAAAGCTGAGGTGAAGACAAGCCCTATCTTTAGCAATCACCACCGGAAGAAATGGGTTCCACAAGTTTTGAATTCAAGGAGAATGACAAGCTGACTGGAAGGGATGAATTCCATGCCTGGAAGATGATATTAGATCTCAAATTGGAAGACCATGATCTCTTGGATCATGTGCTGGGTAAGATTCAAGAACCTCCATCCAATGCTACCGCTGTTGTTAGAAACAAGTATAAGAAGGGAGAGATCAAAGCAAAGCTGATGATCAGGGAATCCATACATAAGAGTCTGGTTGCCTATATATCTGAACTAGGCACATCCAAGGAGATGTATGATAAATTGATCCTTATGTTCAAAGTAAACAATGTGAACCAAGTGCTATTCCTCGAGAATAAGTTGAAGAATATGAAGAAGGGCCGGGATGAGTCTATTCAAACTTACTTTCTGAAATTGACCGAAACAAGGAACAACCTGCTGGCTATTGGGGAGACAATAGTTGATCGTGGGATGGTTCTCACCGCACTTGGAGGACTCCCATATGAATGGCAAGTATTCACAACTACCATTCTCAATAATAATACCATTCCTAACTTTGATGAGCTTCTGTCTAGATGTATGCAAGAAGAAACAAGGATGAAGGAATTCGATAATGACAAAAACGCTGCCTATGGTGCTCATTCTCGAAAGAAGAACTTTGGTGGTTCTAAGGACAAAGGAAGAACAAGGACTCAAGAAAAGAAGGGTAAGTGTTTCACTTGCCATAGGCCTGGTCACTATGCTAGAGAATGCCCCTTCAAGAAAGATTCTCCCGATAGTGATGATAACAACAACAATCGAAGGAATGGGAATCGAAGAAACGACAAATCCAAAGGAAAGAGGAAGGCTCACTTTGGTGGAAACAATCAACCTTCTAAAAGGTCTAGAAACTCCAGGTATGAGGAGTCTAATGCTGTTGATAAAAGAAATGAGTATATTCTTGTATATGCTCTCTCTGCTACATCTCCGCCCGACACTATGGATGTCTGGCTAATCGATAGTGGTGCCTCAAGACACATCACTGGATTCAAGGAAGCACTCTCTGATATGGTTGAAAGGGATACTAATCTAGAAATTATCCTTGGGGATAATGCCACATATCCCGTGAAAGGGACAGGGACTGTGACCCTCCACTTGTCTCAAGGACAAGTCCTACGTTTGCAAGATGTACTCTATGTACCTAAATTGAAGAAGAACCTTGTGTCTGTATCAGCCATGGAAGACAAAGGGTTCAATGTAACATTCTCTGATGGAAAGGTGCTCATGTGGAAGGAGAGCTTCAAGGAAGCTATCTCGATTGGTTTTAGAGTTGGTACACTCTACCGGGTTGGAGGAAGTCCGCTGGGAGCAATGACTTGTGATACTATCCGACAAACCGAACTATGGCACCGAAGATTTGGACACCTTCATTACAAGGCCCTTCCCGAAGCAAGGAAGGTGGTGACAGGGATGCCTAACTTTGGAAATAATCATGAAGGTGTATGTAAGGGCTGTGCCGAAGGAAAACATACAAGGGGACCTTTTCCCTCAAGTGTCACAAAGACATCTGATATTTTGCAATTGGTCCATTCTGATCTATCCGGTATGTTGCCCGTGACATCCCTAGGGGGATGTTCTTACTACATGACATTCACTGATGACTTCTCTCGCAAAACCTGGATATACTTCTTGAAGAAGAAGGATGAGGCTTTCATGTGGTTCCGTACCTTCAAAGCCTTGGTGGAAAATATGACTGGAAAGAAGATCAAGATTTTGAGGACCGACAATGGCACTGAATATGAGTCAAATGAGTTCAAAGACTTCTGCAGAGAAGCTGGCATTAAGAGGGAGACTACCATTGCATATACTCCCGAGCAGAATGGTGTTGCTGAACGCAAGAATAGGACTATTGTGGAAGCTGCCCGTGCCATGCTATGTGACCAGGGTCTACCGAAGTTTCTGTGGGGAGAAGCTGCAAATACTGCTGTGTACATTCAAAACCGATGCCCTCATTTCGCTCTGGACTCCAAAACTCCCGAAGAGGTTTTCTCTGGTAAGAAACCTGATGTCTCACATTTTAGAATTTTTGGATGTCCTGTCTATTTTCATGTGCCGAAAGAAAAGAGAAGTAAGCTGGATGCTACTGGGAAGAAAGGAATGTTTGTGGGCTACGGTGAGACTTCTAAGGCATATAGAGTCTATGTACCTGGTCAAAGGGAAGTAGAGATAAGCCATGATGTCACTTTTGACGAAGATGCTTCCCTGAAGAAAGTAGTAGATCTTCCTAGATCTGAAGAAAATCATGAAGAAAGACCTAGAAATCTGGAAGAACCTCAGGATGAGACTATGCCTGATGTTGAAGGGCCAATGGACCCTATTGATCCTTCCCCTTCTCTAGGAAAGAGACCATCATGGCTCAGGGACACCCTCGAAGATGCTGAGGGTCATGCTGCCTCAAGGGGGACATTCCGAGAAAGCAAGAAGCCGTGTAGATACCAAGGGTATCTAGCTGCCATGAGTACTATTGTACAATCTGAACCTGGATCTTTTGAGGAAGCTGTAAAGCATAAAGTCTGGAAGGATGCTATGCACGAAGAATATGAGTCCATAATGAAGAATGATGTCTCGGATGTGGTCCCGAGGTCGAAGGACAAATCAGTTGTCACCGCGAAATGGCTCTACAAGATCAAACATGGATCTAATGGGAGTGCTGAAAAGTTCAAGGCAAGATTTGTTGCCCGTGGCTTCTCTCAAAAGGAAGGAATAGACTATGATGACATATTTGCACCTGTGGCACGATATACCACCATTCGATCAATCACAGCCCTTGCTGCTACGCAAGGATGGAGTCTTCATCAGATGGATGTCAAGACCGCTTTTCTGCATGGTGCAATAAAAGAAGAGGTGTATGTAGAACAACCTCTGGGATTTGAAGTTTAGGATCGAGACACTCATGTCTGCAGGTTGAAGAAAGCCCTCTATGGGTTAAAGCAAGCACCCAGAGCTTGGTACGAGAGGATGGATAGTTACTTGATGAAGTTGGGCTTCACTCGAAGTAATGCTGATCTGAACCTTTACTTCAAGGTTGTGCAGGGGAAGCCTCTCATTCTAGTGTTGTATGTGGATGACCTCTTCCTGACAGGTGCTGACCCTCTCATTCATCAATGTAAGAGGGAGCTCGCTGCTGAATTCGAGATGAAGGACCTAGGAATGATGCACTACTTCCTAGGCTTGGAGGTCTGGCAGAGACCTGGTGAGATTTTCCTTTCTCAAGGAAAATACATTGTGAAGCTTCTGGAAAGATTTGGAATGGTGGACTGTAAGTCCGTGTCGACACCGATGGAACTCAACTTTAAGAAGTTGAGTGGCAGCGCTGCTAGGCCTATCTTGGCCAATCCTACTGAGTATCGTCAACTCATAGGAGCTTTGATGTTCTTAGTGAACACCCGACCGGATATATGTTTTGCAGTGAACACTTTGAGTCAACAGATGGTTGAGCCTCATCATTTTCACTGGGTTGGTGCCAAGAATCTTCTGAGATATCTTCAGGGCACGATAAACCATGGGCTGAGATACACTGCCGGGAGTGTGACACTCAGTGGATATACTGATGCCGATTGGGCTGGCAGTGTGGTGGATCATAAGAGCACATCGGGATGCTGCTTCAATCTTGGTTCTGCTTCGATCTCATGGATGAGCAGGAAGCAGAAGTCGGTGGCTTTGAGCACCGCGGAGACCGAATACATCGCTGCAAGTATGGCCTGTTGTGAAGCAGTTTGGTTGCGTAAGCTCTTTAGTGAGCTGTTTGGACATGTGCTAGATACCACTGTGATACTCTGTGATAATCAGAGTGGGATTCGTATGACTGAGAATCCTGTGTTCCACGACCGATCCAAGCATATTGATATCGGGTACCACTTTATCCGGGATATGGTACAGCGAGGCGCCGTAAGGCTCGATCATATAGGAACTGATGAGCAGGTCGCGGATATTCTCACTAAGCCCCTGGGGAAGGTCAAGTTCCTAACCTTCGGTGAGAGTCTTGGTGTCGTGGAAAGACCCTATGATGTGGGTCCTGTTGGACGATGAGCTCTGGGAGCTCTGGGGGGCTTTGGGGATAGCTTCTCGGAGCTATAAGCACTCATAATGCTTCTGCCCCACCCTTGTGATTATTGAGCTGGTTTGCCTCTCATTTATCTGTGCCCCGTATGCATCCTACCAATTGAGTTCAGGGCTCATGGGAAGTACCTCTCATTTGGCCAATGAGGTGGGAAAAGCTAGAGACTATTAGCAAAGACTGATGGACGCATCAGAGATTGCCGTACTCTCTATCTAGGATGGCACGGTCCAACCACTTGATCTGAGATCAAGTTTAGTGAGGTTTGGGACCTCTGCCTGACTTCGGGTCAGATGAACCAACTTTGGGTTGGTTGGATACTCTTTATGAGTTTGATAGAGGTTTCGAACCTCTGGACTGATTATGTCAGTCGGGGGATGATGTCTTTGTGACTGACCCACTTTTGTTCTGAAATAAAGAGGCCAGCAAAGCAAGTTACGGCGGGATGACGCACGATGTTTGATTGCACTGATGGATGGAGTTCTCCCTAGTTGAAAGGAAGTGTTAAATTTGGACAACTAGGTCCAAACTCCATGTTATGATGCTCAGATTAAGAGGCTAATATTTTTGTTGGATTCCTCTTTCGGAGAGGTGTAAAATCCATATATAATATGTCTTAATCCGATGAGCAGAACATTTATTTTGAATTTATTATTCATAATAAATTATATGTGCAGGTCGGCCTTAAGGTTTCACACCCCCTGCAAATGTGTCACACACCCCAATGATGGATATAAATACAGGCAAAGTTGGAGAGCATTTCAACACAACACAACACACATCTTCTTCTCTCACCTGATTGAGTACGAGCTCCTTGGAGGACATTTCCAGCCCACACGTGTGAAGAAGAAGGACGAATTTCTGTACGGCTGAGCTGAAGGACGAATTGCTGTGGCTAGGGTTTTGCTGGAAGTTTGACCAGCGTTGACTTTGGTCAACGCATGGTCCGAATGGGCTGAAATTTGTTGGGAAGTTCGATTTTGGAAGGCCGTACTGTTTGGCACAGAAATCGAGGTCAAAGAGTTGACCAAACTACTGCTGCGTTGACTTTTAGCTTGCTGCCCTGCGTTGACTTTTCTGGACAACGTTGACTTTTTGGAGTTGACTTGGGTTGACTCGGTTGCTGATTGGAGGACTGTTGTGACACATTCTGGGTTGGCTGACCAAGGAGACTTTGCTGGTTGAAGCATCCTGTTGACCGTCGTAATGCACCACCACATTTTTCTGTTTCTGGTTTGCCTTCTATAAGATCCACTTATATGTTCTATCTGCATTTTACTTAACTATTTGTGTGATTGCTGTAAGAAAAGTAAAGTTGCTCCAAGCATAGAACATCTACAAAAATTTACAAACGTTCATGTCCTTAGGGACATACCTCTTCATTAAATGATTAATCATTATTTATGATGTGTTATTATTATTTATATCTATATTTTATTCATAACATTGTCTTCCTCCTCGAAAAGCTTTATCCTCAAAGTTTGTTGATGAAAAGGCATGATCTCCTTTTCTATTCCGAATGTCTTCTCGTCTCAAAACTGTCATCTTCGTTGAGACAAGTTGATATGATCCTTGAAGTGATAAATAAAATTTTCAAACTGAGAATGGATCTGACCATCCTAAATTAATCTTTTGTGGAACCTTGCAGTGACTAGATACTTTGTGTGAACTTTTATCACAAGACTGAATTGCATTGACATTAGTAGTCTTCAAAACAAACGTTTGTTGTTTCTGATCTGAGTGATATAGATATGTAGATTGATTGAGTTGTTTGCTCTTGTGATTCAAATGTCGATAAGGAGTTCTTGGGGTTCGATTTTCCTTTATCTTGTGTGCAACAACTTCCTGATTTACTTCAAATACTGATGTTGTTGAGTTGGTTACATAATCTTCATTTGGATTTTCCATCATTTGAATTGCAACATCTGAATATATTTTTCCTACAACTAGTTTATCCTCCTTTTGAGTTGTGATATTGACTGGATCAGTATTCATTCCCTTATCTTCAATTTGGACAGTTACATTTGACAACTTCGATACATCTTTCCTAATGAGTTCATCTAATTTATTTTCCAATGATTGCTTATCATTTTTAAGTTTCTTAACTTAAGTGAGCAATTTCTCGTTATGGTCCTTGACAAGTAATTCCTTCGTTTTTTAGCAGTAAATTTTTCAACTTCCCTTTGCATATTTTGTATCACTTTTTTACTTTCTTGAAGAATTACTTTTGAGATTTTGTGTATGTCTTCTGGCATCACTGGATCTAGCTTCAAAGTAATATCCTGTAATGTTATTTTTTTCTTTTTATGGGAAAATGTCAAAAACTTCTTTTTCATATTTAGGATAAATGACCCAAGACTTTCCATCTAGGGTGGCCCAACACAATGTCACTAGCGTCAAAAATTAAAGTTTTCACGGTGAATTGCGAGATAAAAGTATAATCCTCAATACTTAGTTGTAGATTGTTTATGTCATATTGTTTGTCACTTGTGTCAACAAAATTTGCTTAAATTATATTTGATTGGAGAATCAATAATTGGTTAGCACATTTAGGACTAACATAATTACTCTCTTTAGTAGAACTGATAAAGATTATAATTTCTCTTTCTGCCAATGATCCTTTGATTCTAAATCGTGTACTAACACATTCACTAAAGGTTTTAGGAAACATTTCATTTCTGGTCTCCATTTTTCTTTTTGGGATGAACTTTAGTGATTTTAAGGTAACCCCTTCCCAATCTCTATAATAAATATTTTTTTTCTCTTCTTTTTATAACCTTGAACCTTAGTACTCTTTTTTTTCCCTTTTTTTTGTAAATAATCTTCAAAACCCTTCTCTCCTTTAAAAGGAGTCTCCAATACTATTCACTTATTTGGTTAAATTAGGAATTTAAATTATGAATAATGTTCTATGAATTTTGAATACTTGTCAATATATATGTAATCTCACTTTCTTTTTTTTTCTTTTCTTTTCTTTTTTTATTATATGTATTTACCCTTTTATTTTTAATATCCCACTTATCTATGGATACCTTCCCAATAACCTTGTTAAACTTTAATAATAGTTTTCAAAAAATAAAGTGAAAAGGTATGACTTCTGAATATGGATGTGATTATACAGATACAATGAAGCAATGTTACAAAAAAATTTAGTGATAATTATTATTGTTTTAATTAATGGTATGGCAGAAAGTGGAAAATGATGCGGCTACGACAAATATGGCGTATTGTGGTGCTGTGTAGGTTGAGAAGGACAAACGTCGAGATCGAGACTACAACTTGTTTTGTGGCTCGTTGCAGCAGATGGATGTCGCGTATGGTGTATTTCAGTGGCTGTCGCAACAGTCTATGGTGACGGAGTTCGATGGGGAGCCACGGACGTATGTGTCATCGTTGGTTTGATTGCAGTCGGATAGTGTCGACAACGCAAGATCACCGAGGGGTTGTGCAAAAAGGCAAATGCGGCAGAGTATTTGGAGATGGAGTAGTGGTTGTCTAGCGGTGATGGAAGCAGCACTATGCAGAGGTGAAAGTACAGGGTCTCTTGGCGTCAGTTTTTTTCTCCTTCGCACGTTCTACGCCTTGGTTATGTGTTAATTTTAGATAACAATGGTATGTTCTATGCTTTAGAGCAATTTACTTCAATCTTTTCTTATTGGCCCAATATCAATTTCTAGATTAGCAATCAAATTAACATTGATAGTAAATGCTACTAGAACATAAACAATAAGCAGAAGACAAACCAATTTAGGCAGATGCTAAGGAAAAACCCCAATGCAGGGAAAACCCTTTGATCGAATCTCCTTATTATTCTTCAAAAGTTTAGCAGAGAGTGAGAATACAATATGCAAAATACACTTGTCCAATACTTCAGTCAAACAGCAGTCAACAAGATGCCCTAACAAAAAAAGTCAACGCTGGTCAAACCAACAACAAAACACCTCCAAATCAACTCGATCAAACCCAATCAATGCGGCCTCCAAAGGCAATCCAAATCAGCCCAAAACATATCTGAAAAACCCAATCAAACTCGGTCAACAAAAAAGTCAACGTTGCGGTCAAAGTGGTGCGATCAACACTGGTCAACGTGCTCATAAATCCTCGATTTCTGTGCCAAAGAATGCAGCCTAGGGAAATCGAAGTTTCTACCTAAAAAGCACAGCAATTGGAGTGAGGTTGACCCTTGGTCAACACTGGTCAATGCTTTGCAATTCAGACCTAAAACATATCCAAAAATTTCAGACTTCCCCAATCCCTTTGCCACACGTGTGAAGAAGAGAGGTTGCTCCTTGTACAAACCAATGAAGAGAGGAGAAAGAAATGTGATGAGTGATGATGTCCAAAATGAGGAGGTCTCTCATATTTATATCCATCGTTGAGACTGGAGACACATCCATTGGGCTTATGAGCCTACATTAGACTTCTGGCTGACCTTGACAATTTGCACATGTGTGAGAGAATCATTTCCAAATCTCACTTCTACTCATCCAAACAAGATGATCTTTAGATCAATCTTGCACCTCTCAGAAAGAGGAATTCAACAAAAATATCATCTCCGTCATATGAGTTGTCCAAGGTGGAGTTTGGCCCTAGTAGCCAATTTTAACACTCTCTCAACTAGGGAGATATTGACCTGCCAACCCATCTGTCAACTTGTACGGTTGCTCTGCATTGCTCTTCTCCGCTGAACTATGAAGAAATAATGAAAAATAATTTGATCGAGAGTGAGCCAGAAGACCTTGCCACTCTCCATTGACCAGAAGTCAATCTACAGGTAAAAACCTCAACTAGACTTGATCCTAGATCAAGTTGTTGGACACCATGCATGCTAGCATATAGAGAGTACGGCAGTACACGATGTGTTCATCGATATTGTTATGGTCTCTATCCTTATTTCCCAACTCATTGGCCAGATGAGAGGAACTTCCCATGAGTCCCGAACTACATGGGTAGGATGTATGTTGGGGCGCCAACAAGAGAGGGTGAACCTGCTCATATATCAACCAACAATGGGTGTATCACAGGGGAAGGTGAACCATTCACCCTGTACACAGCACACCACTAGGGAAAAGGTGAACCCTACCCTATGGTCGCTCATAGCTTCAAGAAGTACCCCCAAGCCCCCCGGAGCTCCCAGAGCTCAATGTCCAACTCAAGTGACACCCTCATAGGAGGGTTTCTCCACGACTCCAAGTCTCTCACAAAAGCTTAAGAATTTGACCTTCCCTAGGGGCTTCGTGAGAATTTCTGCAACTTGCTCATCAGTTCCAATGTGGTGGAGCCTTAAAGCTCCCCGTTGTACCATATCCCGAATAAAGTGGTACCTGATATCAATATGCTTGGATCAATCGTGGAACACGAGATTCTCTGAAAGGTGAATCCCACTTTGGTTGTTGCAGTAGATCACAATGGTATCTAGCGCATGCTCAAACAACTCACTAAAGAGCTTCCTCAACCAAACAGCTTCACAATAGGCCATACTTCCTGCAATGTATTTGACATCAGTGGTGCTCAAAGCAACCGATTTCTACTTCCTACTCATCAAGGATATTGAAGCATAACCTAGAGAGAAGCAACATCCATATGTGCTCTTACGATCCACCACACTATCAGTGCAATCAACATCAGAATATCCATGGAGCCGCAAATTCCCGGCAGTGTATCTCAATCCATAGTTGATTGTGCCTCGAAGATATCCGAAAGATTATTGGCAGCAATCCAATGTATGTGATGAGGCTCGACCATAAATTGACTCAACGTTTTACCGCAAAACATATGTCTAGATGGGAATTCACCAAGAACATCAGGGCCCCCACGAGTTGACGATACTCAAAAGGATTTCCCAAATCAGGCACAACAGCACATCCACATAGTTTGTTAAAGTTGAGTTCCATCAGAGTAGTCACAGACTTGCAGTCCACCATCCCAAATCTTTCAAGCAACTTCACAATATATTTTCCTTGAGAAAGGAAAATATCACCTAGATTTTGCCAAACCTCCAAGCCTAGGAAGTAGTGCATCAGTCCTAGGTCTTTCATTTCGAATTCAAAAGCCAACTCCCTCTTACATTGATGAATGAGAGGGTTTGCACCTGTCAGAAAAAGATCGTCCACATAGAGTACCAAAATGAGAGGCTTATCATTATCAACCTTAAAGTAAAAGTTCGGATCGGCTTCACTTCTTGTAAATCCAGCTTCATCAGGCAGTTATCGATCCTCTCATACCAAGCCCTTGGTGCTTGCTTCAACCCATAGAGGGCTTTCTTCAACCTGCATACATGTGTATCTCGATCTTAAACTTTGAATCCCACAGGTTGCTCCACAAAGACATGCAAGAAGGCGGTTTTGACATCCATTTGATGTAGATTCCATCCTTGTGAGGCAGCAAGGGCAATAATCGAACGAATGGTGGTATATCAGGCAACCCGTGCAAAAATATTATCATAGTCTATACCTTCCTTCTGCGAGAAGCCTCGGGCAATGAACCTAGCCTTAACTTTTCAGCACTCCCATCAGCTCCATGTTTGATTTTGTAAAAGCCATTTCGAGGTGACAACAGACTTGTCCTTTGGTCTAGGGACCACATCCAAAACATCATTCTTAACGATCGACTCATACTCTTCGTTCATTGCATCCTTCGAAACTTGGTAATTCACAGCTTCTTCAAACGTTCCAGGCTCAAATTGAACAATGGTACTCATGGCTACCAAGTATCCTAGATACTTGTTCGGCTTCTTACTTTCACAAAATGTCCCCCTTGGTGCAATATGTCTCTCAACATCTTCACGAGTATCTCTAAACCATGAGGGTCTTCTTTTTGAACAAGAGGGCTCACTAGGAGGTGGGTCAATGGGATCCATCAAGCCTTCAACATCGGGCATCGGTTCATCCTTCGGTTCTTCCTGCTTTCTTGCATCTTCATCTTTGTCTTCCTTTGAAATAGGAAGATCTCTAACCTTCCTAAGGGCAGCATCGTCATCGAAGGTGACATCATGACTTATCTCCACTTCTCTTTGACCAGGCACATAGATTCTATATACCTTAGAAGTTTCACTGTAGCCCACAAATGTTCCCTTCTTCCCAGAAGCATCCAACTTGCTTCTCTTCTCTTTTGGCACATGAAAATATACAGGACTTCCAAAAATTCTAAAATGAGAAACATCAAGTTTCTTACTGGTGAAGATATCTTCAGGAGTTTTGGAGTCCATTGCTTGATGTGGGCATCTATTTTGAACATACAGGGCAGTGTTGGCAGCTTCTCCCCATAGAAACTTTGGTAGGCCTTGGTCATAAAGCATGGCACGAGTAGCTTCAATGATGGTTCAGTTCCTTTCGGCAACTCCATTTTGTTCGAGAGTATAAGCATTAGTGGTCTCCCTCTTAATTCCAGCTCCCCTACAACAGTCATTGGACTCATTTGACTCATATTCGGTTCCATTATCGGTCCTCAATACTTTGATCTTCTTCCCTGTTTGATTTTCAACCAAGGCTTTGAAAGAGCGGAACCACTTGAATGCTTCGTCCTTTTCTTCAAGAAGTATATCCAAGTTTGCGAGAGAAGTCATCCACAAAAATAGCATAATACAAATATCCTCCCAAGGATGTTACGGGCAACATACCAAATAAATCAGAATGAATCAATCAAAGAATGTCGATAGTCTTGCTATCACTTGAGGGGAATGGTCCCCTTGTAAGTTTCCCTTCCACGCAACCCTAACAAACACCTTCATGATCAACTTTGAAATCGAGAATACCTATGACCATCTTCCTAGCTTTGGGAAGAGCTTTATAATGAAGTTGAGCAAACCTCTGGTGCCATAATTCAGATTGAAGAGTAGTGTTGCATGTCATGGCTCCCAACGGACTTCCTCCAACCTGATAAAGAGTATCAACCCTAAAACCAAGAGTGAATGCTTCTTTGAAATTCTTCTTCCAAACACGTACCTTTCCATAAAAGAATGCCACCCTGAATCATCTGTCTTCCATCGTAGAAATAGATACCAAATTCTTCTTCAAGTCAGGTACATATAATACATCTTGTAGATGAAGGATTTGACCTTGATTTAAATGAAGAGTAAAAGTCCCTATCCCTTTCACAGGATAGGTGGCATTGTCTCCAAGTATGATTTCCAAATTGGTTTCACTTTCAATCAAATGTGAGAGGGCCTCTTTGTACCCAGTGAAGTGCCTTGAGGCACCACTATCAATCAACCAATTATCCAAGGTATCGGGAGGAGAGGCAGCAAAGAGGGCAAATATAAGAAGAAATTATTTTTGCTTGTTATCTACAACATTAGATTCATCATACATGGAGTTTCTCAATCTCTTGGAAGGTTGACCATTTCCATTTCATGTAGTTGGAGCCTTTCTTTTTCCTTTGTTGTTGAACCTGTTGTTCCTTTTATTTCCATTTCCCTTGAAGTTGTTGTTGTTGTAATCATCATCTCGTGGTGTATTCCTTTTATTGGGACACTCTCTAGCATAGTGGCCAAACCTTTTACAATTGAAACATCTACCCTTTCTTCCTTCTTTGAATCCCGATGGGACACTCTCTAGCATAGTGGCCAAACCTGTTACAATTGAAACATCTACCCTTTCTTCCTTCTTTGAATCTCGATATTTCTTAACCTTGATTTCTTGAACCAACATTGTTCTTTCTTTTAGCATGAGCGGAGAATGCAGTAGGCTCGTTCCTATTTGAAGGCATGTCTCTCTCCATCATCCTAGTTTCTTCTTGAGCGCATCTAGTCAACAATTCATCAAAATTTGGAATCTTCTCATTGTTGAGAATAGTGGTATTGAATACATACCATGCTCGAGGAAGACCTCCAAGGGCAATAAGAGTGGCTCTCGATCGGCAATAACCTCTCCAATAGATAGATCATTTTTTACTTCAGTAATCCTTGTGAAGTAGGATTTGCTGGATTCCCCTCTATCCATCTTGATGTTCTCCACCTTGTTCTTGAGAAAGAGAATTTGATTTGCGTTGCTAGCCCTGAACATGCTAACCAATTTGTCATATATCTCCTTAGATGTGCCTAGCTCAGAAATGTAAGCAACCAAATGCTTGTGAATAGAATCCCTGATGATCTTCTTAGCTTTGTTTTCACTTTTCTTGTACTTTGTATTAGTGGCAACTGGTACATTTGAAGGAGGCTCAGCAATCTTCCCCTGCACATTGTCCATAACATCATGCTCTTCCAAAGTCAAGTCCAAGGACATTTTCCATGCACGATAAGCAGACTTATCATTGAGCTTGTCATCAGATTTGAAGTAAGATGTGGCAGACCCCAGTCCTTGTCCAACAGATCTTGGCGATTGTTTTTCTCACTCTTGCTTGGGCTTTTTCTTCACCTAGGCTCTGATACCATGTTAATTCTAGATAGCAATGGTATGTTCTATGCTTTAGAGAAATTTACTTCCATCTTTTCTTATTAGCCCAATATCAATTTCCAGATTAGCAATCACATTAACATTGATAGTAAATGTTGATAGAACATAAACAATAAGCAGAGGACAAGCCAAGACAAGAGGACACAATATTTGTCAAATGTCAGGGAAAAACCCTAATGTGGGGAAAACCCTTTGATCAAATATTCTTATTATTCTTCAAAAGTTTAGCAGAGAGAGAGAGAGTACAATATACAAAATACACTTGTCCAATACTTCAGTCAAACAGCAATCAACAGGATGCCCTAACCAGAAAGTCAACAATGGTCAAACCAACAAGAAAACACCTCCAAGTTAGTGTGGTCAAACCCAGACAATGCGGCCTCCAAAGGCAATGCAAATCAACCCAAAACAAATCCAAATATCTCAATCAAACTTGATCAACAGAAAAGTCAATGTTGCAATCAAAGTGCTGCAGTCAACGCTGGTCAATGTGCTTAGAAATCCTCGATTTTTGTGCCAAAGAATGTAGCCTAGGGAGATCAAAGTTTCTACTTGAAAAACGCAGCAATTGGAATGAGGTTGACCCTTGGTCAATGTTGGTCAAAGCTTTGCAAGTCAGCCCTAAAACAGATCCAAAAATTTCAGACTTGCCTAGACACTTTGCCACACTTGCTAAGAAGAGAGGTTGCTCCTTGTACAAACCAATGAAGAGAGTAGAGAGAAATGTGATGAGTGATGATGTCCAAAATGAGGAGGAGGTCCCTCATATTTATATCCATCGTTGAGAGTGGAGACACATCCATTGGGGCTTATGAGCCTCCATTAGACTTCTGGCCGACCTTGACAATTTGCACATGTGAGGAGTGATGATGTCAAAAATGAGGAGGAGGTCTCTCGTATTTATATCCATCGTTGAGAGTGGAGACACATCCATTGGGGCTTATGAGCCTACATTAGACTTTTGGCCGACCTTGACAATTTGCACATGTGAGAGAATAAATTCAAAATCTCACTTATGCTCATCCAAACAAAATGATCTTTGGATCAATCTTGCACCTCTCGAAGAGAGGAATCCAACCAAAATATCATCTCCATTATATTAGTTGTGCAAGGTGGAATTTGGCCCTAGTTGCCAATTTTAACATTATGTGATGTGAGGTGTGTGTTGTTGATGCCTTGCAACATCTGCAAATGGGCAATGATGGTTGATGATGAATGCAACAAGGGGTGGGCAGTTGACCCGTCAGTTGTTGCATTCAGTAGGTATCGTGGGACCTCAGCAGGGCGATGAATGCCCCTTTTTTCCTAACTTTATATATGTGTGTGTGTGTGTTCCACCGAATTTCCGGGACGAGGAAACGTGGGAGTGGGGATACGCACAAGGGGAACGAATATAAGCAACCCCAAAATTTAGGGAATTTTCGGAGAAACGGGGGGACGTCAGAGTCATAAAAATTTATATATATATATATATAATGTCAATAACTAAATAGAAAATCTTAATAATGAAATGTACATCAAAAGACTAAATATCATCATCATTACATATTTAGACTATTATCATTTATGAATTATCATTTGACATTTCTGCATTGTAAATCTATAAGTAAATTACTAAATTGAATCCATCATTTGACATTATGCAATGTTCATCTAAATTCATCATTTGGCATGATGCAAGGTACATCTAAATTAAATTAATAAATTCCCCATCCCCGGAGCGTGGGGGAGCGTCGGGGCACGTCCCCCACCCTAGGGGAAGCGTCCATGTGGAACACTAATATATATATATATATATATATATATATATATATATATTACTTTTATATTTCTCTCTTTTTATATATGTATAGACTCCTTTTGTATATATTGACTTCTTTTTTATTATATAACTTGTTTTTATTTATAAATTTCACTTTTTTATTATATAACTTGTTTTTATTTATAAATTTCAATTTTTTTTAAATGGCCAAAGGCCTAAATGGCGATATGGAGGAACTCCAAATTTTTGTAGCGAAACGCTTCAACGGCAACAATGTTGACGAATTTGACAGTCAAAGACTTGGATCGAAGAACACGGCTTTGTGCAACGGTTGAGTGGCCAGAGGATTGAACAACTCTGATACCAATGTAACAAAGAAGGTTTGAAAATTATGTCAGTTCTTTGTAACGAACAAAGTTCAATTACGCTCTGATACTAATGTAACGAACAAGGTTCGTTATAGTAGGTTAAATACTCCAAAAGACCTGGAATATGTAGATCTCCATTAAGGATACAAGAATATATATTAAAATGTATGAATGAGAGTGAGGGTGTGCATATATACCCTAGGCAGGTGTCCCTTTATGAACGGTCATGTCCTTGGGGACATACCTCGTCATTAAATGATAAATCATTATTTATGATGTGTTATTATTATTTATATCTATATTTTATTCATAACATTGTCTTCCTCGTCGAAAAGCTTTATCCTCAAAGCTTGTTGATGAAGAGGCATGATCTCCTTTTCTATTTCGAATGTCTTCTCGTCTCAGAACTGTCATCTTTGTTGAGACAAGTTGATATGATCCTTGGAGTGATAAATAAAATTGTCGAACTGAGAATGGATCTGACCATCCTAAGTTGATCTTTTGTGGAACCTTGCAGTGACTAGATACTTTGTGTGAACTTTTATCACAAGACTGAATGACAATGATGTTACAAGAATATACAAGAATATATATTAAAATGTATGAATGACAATGATGTTACAAATGAGGGTGAGGAATGCTTATATACCCTAGGCAGGTGTCCCTTTATGAATGGTCATGTCCTTAAGGACATACCTCTTCATTAACTACTTAATCATTATTTATGATGTGTTATTATTTGTATTTACATTATTTATATCTATATTTTATTCATAACATTCTTTGGTTGTTTTCTATCAATTATAAAAAAGGGGAGGTATATATATCCAGCTTCTGGAGAACAATAACAAAACCAATAAACAAAAAAATAAAAAAATCACCACTGAGTAAGGATGCCAAACTGTTAGACAATGCCAGTTATATTGATTTTATAGCTATTTTAGTTGCTTTAAGAAAGAGGGATGTAATTTCATTTTATATACCTGTCCAGCTTTTAATCCTTCCACTAATATAACTATTTTTCTGTATATAAATGAAATATCTTAACCATAAAAAACAACTAGAGTTTGCATCTCAATTTCTTTTATCTGTCTCAGACTTAATGGATCCAAGGTTGAGAAGAATATGTGCCACTTTATTATTTGCTAAGAATGATCTTTGTTAGGTATTTGTGTGTTCTTACACTTAAGTAATTGGGGTCAGTATGAGATTGGTGACAACTAATCATAATGTCCTAGCCCAAAGGATCAACTCAATCAGTCATCACCAATGTGCCAATGTTGTTGGGCATTTGGCTAGTTCCATGCCTGCAGGTGATGCCTGATTCAAATGCACCTGCATTAGGGCCAGGGCTCATTAGTCTACACCAACAGGCTTACTAGGGATGCCATCCATACAAGTGGGGAGGCAGCTGTTGGATTTCCCCACAAATTTTTCCAAGGTTCATCATGTCCTATCATTTCATCATTTAAATAGTTAAGTGATTGATTCAAGCGTATAGCATTCATGGCATATTTTAAACATAAAAGCAAGCTTACAGCTTAAATCCACCACTTCCAAAACAAATGAAGTCAATGCTAATTGACTGAGTATTCAACTAAGTTTGGGAATTAAAACAAAATCATGATTGGATCAAAAAAATGCAAATGTGCTACCTTTCTCGCCAAAAGCAACAAATTGTTGTATAGGGTTTATATGATTCAAAAACAGAGTATTAAATTTAGGCTAGTTAATACAATAACAATATTAACTCAGAATGTTTAGATGGTGTCCATGACGCTATCCTATGAAATGAAGAGAACAAAAGGAATTGAACACATGACAATTTTCTGAAACAAAGAACAACTACAACAGAATAAAACCACTGCTCTCTATTGACATAAACAAATACAAACCGCACAGTTGCAAGTGCATAACAGAAAATTTATAAATAAATAATAAATAATAATATAAAAATAAAATAAAAAAACCATACTATTACCACTTACCTTCTGCTTCAGGCAAGTCACCATTTTCCTCATCAGCTTTCTGAATAGCTTCTTGCATAACATCAAGATTCTTCCGAGGAGCAATCCCTTTGTCATAAAATTCCAATCTCTCCTCAACTTGTTCTCGAAGTTTTTCACCAAAAATATTTGTATTTGTCTCTGATATAGGCAATATTAGCTCATTAATATTAAATTGCAAAATACACATAACAAACTTAGGCCACCAAAATCCAAATATGCTGGTAAGAAAAAATTAAAATGCCCAGCATATACCTACCAGAGAAACAGTCAATACGACTAGCTATAGAACATTTGTTAGCCAGGTAACGAGATATACGCCCCTTATTTCGAGAAGAAGCTCTCCCAATAAAAGATGAATGAAAAATAAGACCATACTTTGGTGTGTTTCCACGTGTTTTAAGAGCCCTGACATGCATTCAAGTGTCTCAATATACTTTCTTGAAGACAAAGCCTTTAGACAGTAAGTAAACATAGCATAAGTGAGAGAAAATCGCATTAGAACCTGAAAAGAGCTTTCTCAGCACCCAGAATCTGAAGAGTTGATGCTGGACATTTTGCAAGGTTTGTAAGGCTCCCAGCATGTGAGATCAATCGAGCACCTACCATTTCACCAATCAAAGTTGCAAGATTTGGAGCAATGTCATGCATCTTTGACACAAGATAAGAATGGAGCTGCTTCCGATACTCAGAAAGTTCTATAACCCTCTGTGCAAACAGCTCAATATTTATTAAATCAACTGGAGATATGTCTTGACCTGAAATCACAAACATAATGACATCTTGTTATAAGAGATGCAATTCAACTACAACTGAAACAAACATTACTTCATCTCAGTAAACAAGTATCTGATTAGAGAGTCTGTACCCATGGAAGCTTTCGCCGCTTCTATGATATCCTTGGCTTTGTCTTCATCTCCAGTTATTTCTATTAATTCAGGTAATGCATCATCCGATAACGTGGACTTATCCTTTACAAACTTTGCGACTCGTGCATATATATAGTTGTCATTAATAATCTTAACCAGCTCAGGAAAATGCCACGAATACCATTCCCTGCAGATCAACTACTAATGATTTAATTGCTGGAGTATGGAAGTCATCAAATAGGGCATGTAATAAGAACAAATGGAATGATTAACTATAAATATATTCCATCTATCCATAGAATCTGCTATAACATTTTTTGCCCCTTTGAAATGTTACGAAAAATTTTTAAAATTTGCTAGTTGATTTCTTGGTTAACAGCCTAATCTCTTTTTTATAGACCACCAAGTTTTCAGCCTAGAAACTTAAGTTTTAGGTGAAATTTAGTTTTTTACAATAACCATTCCAAGGTTCAGATTTGCCTCAGTGTTCTCCCTATCCATTCATTTACAATCTTGCTATAGGATTGTGTCTCCAAAGGAGTTCATTATTTGGGTTAGACATTACACTCAGACCTTGTACAGAAGCCCAGTTATGGAATTATACTCCCTAAGGCAATATCACCTTCAAGGGAACGATTTGTTTTTGTGTGGAAGCAATTAGCCAAGAAAACATTGACTTTATATGTAGTATATTGGCTTTGGAAAAAACTAATGTAGGAAAGAGTGCAACTATCAATTCTGTATTTGATAAAGCTAAGGCTGCAACTAATGCATTCCAACCAGCCTCAAAGAAGATCAAGGAGATAGTTTGAACTGTAGATGGAATCCAACAAAGGATCATTGATACTCTTGGCTTCATTCTTTCTTTTGCTGGTCCTCACAGAAATGAAAATATTATGTCATCAGTGAAAAAGGTTTATAAAGAAGCATCCTCCAGATCTGTACAATGTAGATTTGTCCTGACATGCAAAATAATAGCCAAAGTGATCTCCACCTATGAAAATCATCACTAGGACTTTGTGGCAGCTGGAATTTTTCGATTAGTATAGATTTAAAAACTTTTTTACTTCTATGTCAGCATTTATGCTTGATGAAATCACATTCAGTGCACTTGTTGTATTATAACAAAAATGTTTTTTTGTTACACGCAAACATAGAATTAATATCAAGATCGATTATTCAAGAGCTAAACGAGAGCCTAACAGAGATGAGTATTAAAATTTTGACAAGTGTCAAAATTTTATGCACTGTGAAAGTCAAAGGACAGTCAATGATTCTCCCATTTTTCATTCAACACGGTAATTGTATGGTTTCATTCCAAACTCTAGCTGCATTTTGTTGGCAACAAAAAAACACATCAACACTTTGATTTTCTGTGCTTAAATCATATACCACGAGTCAAGTGTGAAGGCAACACTCGAGAGCTAGAGAGAAATCCAGTTGAAAGACAGAAAAAACATATTGACAATAATAAGCAAAATTGGAACAATTGTTCAAAGCAAAGTCTAGAGTGATTACTATTAAATCTCGCACAACGGATTGGGCACTCATTTTACATCAAAATTTGGCCATGGATTAGAACGAACAACAGGTGCTTCTCCAAATGTGCTTGACAGTTTGAAGTAAACAAAAAGCAACGGATGCCAATAGCAAGAGCATAGCAGCAAAGGACATTGAAGTGAAAGCCAGGTGTTAAGTGCAGCACTCAGTGGTCAATCAAAGTGTCATTGCAAAGTGTTATAGCGTCCTAATGACAAAAAAACCCATATGAGCATGCTCAAATGAAATATCACACTTGAAAAGCATGCAAAATGAATCCCCTTTCAGCTGTTGCGGGGAAGACAGAGTAATGTACAACTCAGCCATTGAGATTAGAATGCACTTGCCGGCCTTCAAAAGCTGTCTAGATGTTGCAGGGAACAAGTCAAAAGATTTCACCAAAGCATTTGATGTATCTTGTTTCCCCCTCACAGTTCACAGTTCAAGATGATTCAAACGCAATGTTAAAGAGGTAAGATCAATGATCGAAGTGCACAAGCTAAATGTCTTATTGTTGTCAACAGTCGATTTTAGCACTCAGAGATCAATGTCACAGTTGAATTGCACACCCCCAGGTCATCAGATCTTTAATGGAGGGCGGGGGAGTCCAAAATGGACTGCTTTTCAAAACCATTTCTTCACATGTGGCAACTCCGGGTGAATTGCGCACCCCCTTCACTAACACTACTTACCAGTTGTGACCCCCTCCACATTCAGCTCATGGTTTCAGCGATACGAGTAATACGGTGTTAGCACAAGTGTTGGATACATTGGAGAGTGCGTGGAGGTGTTTGTATATATGGAATATGATGGCGTTTCCTCAATCTCAAAATAAAAAGATCTCTGTTGCAGATCCAGCACGAGACTATGATCATTTGGAAATCTGTAGCATTTATTGGCTAAAGTGGTCTGTGGGATAAAATCATGCACCTAAATATCTCAGAGCTCAACTGATTGAAACAGTGGATCAGCGCAAGACCAAGCAGAGAAATATTTTGTCACAGTAATAGTTTCAGTTTTCTTTTACTGGGGCATTACAATGCAATCTGGTTTTGTTCTATAACAGATGTAAACCTGGTGGAACCATCGAAGTCAATATCCTATGTCAGCAGGAATCTTCTATGAGATATGAGGAGATTGCTTATAATACATAGCAACGAGAGTATCTAAGCATTGAATCATAATGTTATCAAAAGTTTTTAAGTACAGGCATCTCATTTAGAATTCAAAGTTGACCTCGAAACCTCTTCATGAAAAAATATATTGCATGACTATGGCTAAAGTGCTTGGAGTTGCAACTCCCACTCTTTTTTGCCCTGAATTCTGAACTATACACCCTTACATTTGAAGATATAGAGTCTATCTGTCAAAGAGATGTTTTCAAAATCAGAATTACTTCCTGGTTATGAGGAACAAATACAAGATATTGCTCAACAGAAAGGCAGAGTTGTTGGACTTATACATGACGGACATTTCGCGCATGATGATCTGACTACATCAAATATGATAATTCACCTAGACTCCAAGTAGTTGGTTCTAATTGATTTTGGCTTCAGTTTCACATTTACATTATCAAAAAAAAAACAAGGCAGTGGATTTATATATTCTGGAAAGAGCGTTGTTGTTAATACATTCTTCTAGTGGGAACGTTATGGAAAGAATACTTGCTCCTTACAGAAAATCATCAAAGCAATGCTGTGGTGGTAGTACAGATCATACTAGTATGATGGGAAACAAAATTTCAGAGAAGAGCAGGAATTAGGCCTTTGCATGTTTATTGTATGGCAAAATGTGTCACTATAGCTCGAGATAATGCTGAGATATTCATGAAGTTCACCAGGGCAGGATACAAAGAAAATATGGGAGCATGCAGCAGAAATTCTTATTAGACAAGAAGTGAAGGTGTCCCTTTCTAAGAAGGCTTTGAGGTTGCTATCCAATTATATTTTAAAAATCTGGAAAAGTAATACTAGGGTGGTGCTTGCTTTTAAAATTGGTTGATGTGTTACAACACTAGGAATTCCTTTCTAATCTGAGCACTGGCAGTGATAAAAAACAGCTATATTCAAATTTGCATAGCTGTAAGCACATATTCATCTAATAGTTTTTCATGCTCAGATACGTTCCTCATGCAGATTTGATATTCTAAATCTCTCCTGTAGCATGTTAGCAGCAAAAAGGGAGTGCACTAGTTCGGGGATTGTTGGCTGAGATTATATGCTGAAATATATAGTGTCATCCCCTGTTTTGGCAATCAAAATAATCATAATCAAGCATTCCTGCAGAGTCATCTAGTGTATGGAGGATGCTATCCACAAATATCCAGGCACGGTTGAGATTGACAGCACTATGCCATGAGCATGGAATTCAATTGTTGGAAGGTGGAATGAACATTTCAGGAACTAAAAGGCTGGGTGGCATAATTGACATAGTTGGTTCTCCACTCTAAGTGGTTCTGGAATAAATTTTAGCATATCAAGTGATCTGAATCAGAGTTTAAGCCAGAGTAGTAGGCAAGGTTGGCAAATGCAAAATGTGTATATGAATCAAGATTTACGTCAAACAGCTACTACTATCTTGAGCTCGTGTCATGGCCAAGCTTCTCATAGAACTTAGGGCTTGAATGTTCCTGTTGTGCATGATCGAGGATAGGTTAGAAGTTTTGGATTTATTGGGAAATAACCAAATCTTTCAAAGCACCCAGAAAACACAGGTAGTAGAGTTCACCATGTTTGTTGAACAGTTAACAGAATTTCAGGAGACGGTTACATAACAATTTCAGGTTTTCAGGGAAGGAATATCATCTGTTTCATATTTAAAGGCAGAGGATCAGCAGCAGTGGAATAGATTCAGATTTCAAAGAGGAATATCGGCAAACAGTTGTCAAACCCCAGATTCAAAGGGATGAATCATTAGTCGAAGGACACCTAGCACCAGAGGTCTAAGATTTTTAGGAGATAAATCAGTAGGCAGAATATTCCAAGTCAGAGGATTAGCCGAATAAAAATTATTTTCAGATTTAAAGACAGATTTGAGGCATAAGATCAGAAATCAGTCAGCTTCAGATTTCTTGCAGCTATTTTGAGATTCATTATTTAGGATCTATTCCTAAAAAGCTTGTAACTGCTTAGGGAGATACTGTTCTATATATTTGAATATTTCATCATTTGTAATAAACAGGTGTTGGATTTTGATGCCAAAACCCTGAGATTTATTTGTAAAGTTTGCTCTTACAGAGTTAATATTGAAGGTTTCTGGCTTCAGTTTTATGACAACTTGTTCACATGTTTGTGCTTCCAGTATTACATATATTTTTCCTGCATGTGTTTGAGGTTTTATAGGGCACTGGGTAGGGCTAGGTTGAGTATCAAACTCCCTGACAGCCTACCGCAGAGTTATTTTCTTTACTGAGTAGATCATGGTGACAGTGTGTCACTGTTGATCCCTCTAAATCAATAAATTGCTGCTTCTACACAAATTTTTGGAATTTGGCTTCTGTGATCCATAATTTGTAAAAAACTGCTTTCGGTAATAATCACATATCATCATGAAGTGTCGACGCGTTTCGAACCAACCAGTGTGGTTCATCTTCAGGACAAGATGAGAAATCAGATCCAGGACAGATTCTTAAATGTATTATTGTTTGCTGTAGAGATTCTTCTACACACTTCAGATCTTGATCAGATAATTAGATATTCAGGGAGGATATCTAATTCTCTAATTTCTCCTCCATTCCTCTATCAAAACCTTTCAAGCTATGTGATTCTACCATAGCTGAACGTTGGCACTTTAATCAGGCCTCTGCTACATAAGGCCTTATTTGTTAAGTAGGGATTTTTGACTCATCAGCGACCAGTACCACCTATACAACAAGCCCTAGATCTGGCCATTTGTGCTTCATAGGTTATTGTTCAGTGACAGTGAACAACATTAAAAGTCTAGTAACACTTGAGGGAGCCCCCTCTGGTTCGAGGGCCAGCTTGAACCTAAATATTGGTTGAGTTGGTTTCTCGGCGCAGTTTCACAGCCTAGAACTGCCTTCGAGAAACAGATACAAGTTACAACAGAATCTATATTGACCAATGAAAGACTTGTCACCCTGGCCTGCAAGCAACAAATACAATTTTCCTGTGTCTCTATTATAAAAGACCTAGATGACAAAGCACCATACACTAGAGAGAATTATACAAACTCTTTTTATGAATATCTACAATAAATGGATTACAATGAGAGCAAAACTTACATAAGACTCCAAAATAACAGAGACCTTTTAATACATAAAGATAACAAGAGAAATTTGATTTAACAATGTAACTCCCTAACATAATAACATAATCTGCATCGTAAACATTCAGGATGGGAAATTGTTGGCTAAGCTCACAAGTTGATGTCCATTTTTAGCAGTTCACAAGATAGATGATAATAATGGATTTCCACCTTGTTCAATTTCCTCTAAATACGTGGCACTTACTAACTTTACAATAGACTGAGGACATAGTTAAAGCCTTGATTACCCATCTTCTTGTAATAACTACTACATCGATTTTAGGCTGAAACAATGTAGCGCCAAAATCTTGATAACCAAGATTCTAATAATAATCCAAAAACACTGGGGTACACTCATGTGCATCTCCATGAGGTAGACCTCTCTAGTTCCAATCTCTTACTATGGACTTACTACAAGCTCAACTCCCATATTCGCTTAAGGATACAGTCGTGAGTCTAGACAGCCTGTATTCTGGTGCTCCTATCGAGCAGTCAAGACACCAGAGTCAATAATATTTTTTTGCTCAAGTGATATGCATTTACAAAAAGGGAGATCATGCTTGCAAGAAGCCAGAAAATACCAACTGCTAACCAATAGGCTTCTATCATTAAAATGGTGTCATTTAAAAAGACAAAACTTGAAGAAGACCGACTAAATTTTTTAAAAACCAACCAACCAAGGGTCACATTTCATAGTTAACTTTTATGTAATTATTGTGTTAACTTAAGGTTACATAAAATGAAGTCTTCTAACACAATTTGATTGGAAATTTGGTGTCATGATTTGTTCACCTAAAGGCTGAAAACAGCTTAAATTAATTAAGAAAACAAAGTCATAAGCAATCCTTGCTAATTAATTCTCTTCTAGTCCCACTGACCTACTTTTGTGATTATTTGTTGGACATTAACAGAATTATCTTATTTCCGTATTCTTACAACTTTTGAATCCTAGAATTATTGACATTCATTTTGACACCTATGCAATCCATTCTGGAGTCTGACATTACATGAAGGTATAAAAGATGGTGAGGCAAGCAATGCAGAGATACACATGCTGCCTTACTTGAAATGTCTATCCATGTGACTGCATGGTAATAGGAAAAAATTGCAAGTTGATAATCAAATATTTATTATTTGATGGAAGATTTCCCACAAACTAACCCATTAAGCATTAGTTGCAAAAGGTAATTTAAACTATTCCATGATCAGTAATCCATTTTGTTATATAGAACTAATTCAATATATAACTGGCATCGCACTTGCTCCCTGTTTGCTTTTTGTATTTAACTATTTTAGCATGCACTTTAATTTAGTTTTTCATTTAACAAAATAATTGCAGTTTTCCCTTTCAATTGAATATACTTATTTCTAATGTTATGGGGAAGGATAATACATATAGCTATCTACCAGACCCTGTAAACAATCCAGTGCGATAATAGGCGCTTAAAAATCCAAGTTAATGAACAAATAGTTTTAACTTTTAGTGTAAAGATGATTCCTGAATCCTTACTAAAGAATTAAAAAACAATTATGAAAAATTAACCTCAACTTGACAGCCTGTTAAAATTGACCCTAGATGCTGTTTCAGACAGAACCCTTTAATAATCCAAAAAAGCAAAAAAATAGTAAGTTTTAACTTGCAGTACCTTACTCTCATGCAAAAGGTGTTTATGTCTTTGTCCAGAGTATCGAGAAGACTAATAGCCTGTATAACCATGTTATCTACTCTGTTGACATTGAACTTCACTTTGGCTCTGCTGTAGCTGTGCCCAAGACCCAATTGAGCCTTCTCCAAGTCTACTTCCTGAAAGAGACAGCACAAAGATTTATTGCAGTATGTGTCAGTAACTGACCGCACAATAAATCATATAAAGTACCATAAATCAACAGGAATTCAGACATAAACCTTGAGATCCCTAATGAATGTGTGCAAATGGAGACGAACTCCTCGAAGAAGCTCCAACACAAAATCATTGCTCTGGCAAGGAATACTCAAAACTTCAAAAATTTGAGAACCTAGCTTTGGTTCTGCCACTCCCAAGCTGAATTTAGGTTTCTTCCCCTCCTTAACTTTTGGCAAGTTTAGCTCTAGAAAATTCCTCAGCTCATCTGTCATGAGTCCTGCAGCACAAACAAGAAGTATATTCATTAAGGAAATGTGCAACATTACTGTGAAACTTTAAAAACAATGACTTTCAACAGCTCTTGGAAAAGGTCATCCATCCTAGCATTACTGAATGAATAATACTCATATTTGGTGTAGCCCCATCCAAAAAGACCCCATACATACTCTTATTTATATTTGATTCATAAATATGCTCTGACTAGACCAACAGAGTACACAAAGTCGTTGCTTTCAATTTTTCTGTGTTCTAATTGTATATAGTTGTATATAAAAGAAATCTTTCAGATTTCATACCTTGAAAGAAATCAATCTGAAATTTTGGCTTGCTTTTATGCTGGGGAGTAATACCTACAGGCTTTAAGCTATAGTGGAATTTGGTCATCTACTCACTTAAACATATTAACATCATGACTTGCATCATAAATGCTCTGCATAAGGTCGACCAATCCAGCTCAGCTTAGTTTCGACACAAAGAACGTGTTCTGCCCTTTCATTTACATATATAGAGAATATTTACCATGAGTTCTAAGCTATAGTGGAATCAAGTCATCTACTTTTATTGAATTCTTGAATTGCATCATGAATGCTTGCTCTGGTAAGAGTGATAATTCATCTAGTCCTTAGTCTCAATGGAAAGAACATCATCTACGCTAAGCTCTGATATGTCCAAACATCATTGGTTCCTAAAAGAAATCCCGCATGAATGCCCCTACCTGTGACATCTTATTTTGAAGCATATCAAATGAAATCTTAAGAACACTGATGGGTGTTGTATTTCGTTATCATTATGTTTGAGCAGTCGATATGTGAACTACAAGCTCCATGCCATTGAAAGAACTCACTATTAATGTTTATCTTGCTTCTGACAGTCTCAACAATCAGGAACATTTCAATCTCTACAAATTTAGAAAATACGCATCATTAGTCTGGCTTACTCATGAGCAGT
>CM076570.1:1602459888-1602656721 GCA_034641835.2 Pinus albicaulis
TGAGGAGATCACGAGAGTTAGAGTATCTGGATTCACCAGACCCTCAGGAGTAGCTTAGTCAATGATCCGGATTTATGCAGGAACGCAACAGAATAAACATATAAACATAAAGACAGAGATGCAGCGGAAATAACACTTCATTTCATTAATATCCAAGAACTGAAATTTGCTTACAGACAGAATGGAAATAAAACTAGCTAGGGCGCTGGTAGCTATCTCTGAGAAGAGATGTGGCGGCTACAGGCCTCTGAGCTGAGTTACAATGAGGCTCGAGGGCCTATTTATCATTTAGAAACAATGGGAAATCCTAAACAGCCAAAACCCTAACCCTAGGAGATGAAGCGCCAAAACTAAGGGCCCCGTTTGGGTAAATTGGTGTTTCAACTTCCCAGGGGCGTAACTTTGGCATACGATCTCCGTTTGACGCGTACCATACCTCGTTAGAAAGATCTATCCGAGGACTACAAATTTGAAACGGGCAACATCGGTCCATGGACCCATGTTGCCCTCCGTTTTCCCAAAAAACGTCGTTTAGGGCCTCAAAACGGCTCCGGAAGTTTAGGACCTGAAAAACTGCTAAAAATAGTAAACTGTGCCGAAACTGAAAAACTGAAATAGACAATGGTGGGGCCCCAAGTGGAATAGGCGGTGACCACCAATATCCACCTGGATCATTCCTCCCCCCTTAGGAAGCAATGGTCCCCATTGCGTTAAGTTCCTCCATGAGATGAGGAAATTTCTGCTGAACTTGGTCCCTGGTGAACCACTTTCCTTGGTGCAGGAGTTGGCCAGCTTTGACAACCCGATATAGTTGGATCTTCTGCCGGCGAGTGTTCTTGATTTGCATGTCCATGATGCAATCTGTGGTGGCCTGTTCCATGCAGTCTGGATTTAACTCAGTTGGTGTGAGTTGTTCTGCAATGTCCGAGGTGTCCAGTAGAGGTGGGAAGTAAGGACGAAGGCGATCCACATTGAAGACTGGGTGCAGACCAAGGAATGGTGGAATACCGAGCTCGAATGCATTGTTCCCTACAGCCTTGGTGATGGTGTACGACCCGTATCGGAGCGGGCGAAGCTTGCGGTGGGGTCCAGTGAGGCGCTCCTTCTGCAAATGTAGCCATACTTTGTCACCCACCTGGAAGTTGTGTGGCACCTGGTGTTGATCATGGCGTTGCTTGTACTTGGCATTGGCTCTATCCAATATATCATGAACCTATTGGCGGATGTGTTGAATGCGCTCGATGAAGCTACTGGCTTTGTCAACTTCAGACTGGACATGAGCTGAATTGGCCTGAGCAGCTGCAAATGGCATGGCTACGTCAATGGGGCATAGTGGCTGGAATCCCAAGCCCACCTGAAAGGGGCTATGGCCGATTGAACTATGGAGAGCTCAATTATAACTATGTTGTACATAAGGGAGGCTCTCGTCCCATGTGCGAGGATGCTTTGAATTGTACATGCGCAGAATGTGTACAATCATTCTGTTGACGACCTCTGTCTGGCCATCTGTTTGGGGATGGAAAGCTGTGGACTTGGTGAGCTTGGTATCCAACATCGACTAGAGGCTGGACCAAAATGTGCCGAGGAACCTGCTATCCCGATCTGATATGATAGACTGTGGGATCCCAAAGTGCACCCACACTCGTTCAAAGAAGAGTTTAGCAGTGGCTTCTGCTGTGATATTCTTCTTGCAGGCCGCCATAATGGCCATCTTCGAGAATCTGTCAACGACCACAAAAACACAATCATTTCCCTGCTTAGTAGAAGGCAGGCCCGACATGTAATCCATGGAGATGGATTCCCAAGGTCGACTAGGGGTAGGTAGAGGAGTATATAGGCCTTGCTTCTTGATGGTCGGTTTGGCAATGGCACAAGCAGTGCAGGATCTGATGTGCTTCTCGACATCCTTTCGAAGGTTCGGCCAATAGAAATATTTCTGCAGGATTGCTACTGTTTTCTCGACCCCGAAATGCCCAGCGACTCGACTGTAGTGTGCTTCCCATATCATCTTGGCACGCTCGCTTGAAGGAACACAAAGGTGTCCCAGGTGACATAAAAGTGCATCTTGGAGGTGAAAATTCGGAACTTGCGTGCCCCCCAAGAGTGCCTTGTAAGTGTGGCCGAATTCTGGGTCACTCTCATAGAGAAGCGGCCAATCAGAAGTCTCGTGCCCACAAGAGTTGAGCACAATGGTGAGCGCCACGATCGGTGGTCGGCTGAGGCAGTCTGCAACATGATTGGTGCTACCCTTCTTGTACTTGATGTTCAAATGAAACTGTTGCAGATATGTGGACCACTTCTGATGGCGATCATTCTGCAACTTCCCTTGTGTCTGTATGAACTGCAGGGGCCGGTGGTCTGTGTGGATGATTGTTTCCTTCCCCAGAATGTAATGCTTCCATTGTCGACAGGCTTGCACAATGGAATACATTTCTTTGTCATAGGTGGGATACTTGCGAACTGTCTCAGACAATGTCTCACTGTGATATGCCACTGGATGTCCCCGTTGAGTAAGAACTGCCCCAATAGCATAGTCAGAGGCATCTGTCTCGATCTCAAATGGCTGCTGCAAGTCTGGTAAGGTGAGCACTGGGGCAGAACAGAGGCGATTTTTCAATTCTTTGAACGCCTTCTGTTGAGGTTCCGACCAAAAGAATTTTGCTCTCGTTCCTCCTTTGGTGACTTGACTCAAGGGCCAAGTGATATGAGAGAATCCCAACACGAATCTACGGTAGAAATTAGCAAGACCCAGAAAGCTGCGAAGCTCTGTTATAGTAGTCGGGGCTGGCCAATCCCGAATGACTTGGATCTTGGCTGGATCCACATGCACCCCCTTTCATCAATAATGTATCCCAGATATTGGACCTGGGTCATGCCAAACGTGCACTTCTCCAAATTGGCACACAACTTGTGTTGCCGCAGTGTTTGGAGGACTTGTCGGATGTGATGAAGGTGCTCTTCCCAAGTCTTGATGAAGATCAGAATGTCATCCAAGTACACCACTACGAATGAGTTGGTGAATGGCCGCAAGATGTCGTCCATCATCCTCATGAAGGTTGCGGGAGCATTCGTCAACCCGAAAGGCATGACCAGCCATTTGAAAAGGCCTTCCTTGGCTTTGAAGGCAGTCTTCCACACATTGGAGGGTTCAATTGGTACCTGGTGATACCCAGACTTCAGGTTGATCTTGCTGAAATATTTTGCACCTTTGAGTTGGTCCAGAAGGTCATCAATCCGTGGGATTGGGTACCTATTCCGGACAGTGATCTTGTTCAGCGCCCGATAGTCAATACAGAGCCTCCACGTCCCATCCTTCTTCTGTACCAACACGATCGGGCTCCCACAGGGCGATGAACTTGGTCTGATGTGACCTTTCTGCAACAGCTCCTGAATCTGCCTCCTGATTTCATCATTCTCCAGAACAGAGCGCCGATAGATCGGTCCATTAGGTAGCGGCGCACCGGGGGTCAGATCAATCGGGTGCTTGACCTGACAGTGCAGAGGAACCCCCGTGGGTGAGGTGAATATGTCCCCGTACTCCTCCACAACCTTATCCATTTGTTGTTGTTGTGCAGAGGAGCCCTGTCTGGAGGTCGTGGCCACAGTCTTCTTCTTTCCCTGGGGGCGGATCATCAGGAAAACGAATTTCTTGGTTTGGGAAATGAGCTTACTGCATTGTTTTGCAGTAACCAAAGAGATAGCGGCAGGAGGTGGTACCTCTGGTATCCTGTACAACTTATTTCCCAAAGTAACAATAATAGCACGAGGCTGAGACTCATACACAGCATGATGCTTCCACAAGTATGGTTGTCCTAATAATACATCAGAAACATCAACAGGAGCAACGTCACATAATACCTCATCCGTGAAGGGCTTGATGCTATAGGGAAGGCGGCACTGCTGGCTGACGCGGAGATCTCGTCCTTGGTGAAGCCACCCGATGGTGTATGGATGTGGGGGAGCTGTGGTCGGCAAGCCCAACCGCTTCACGGCGTCTGCTGAAATGAGGTTCTTTTGGCTCCCATTGTCGACAATGAACTGTACAGGGGAGCCCTTTACCCACCTCTGGGAGTGGAAGAGACGTTCCTCCTCCTCTGGATCTTCCGGTTCCTCCTTCTGGACCTTTGTAGTGGCAACAGTGGCGTTGGGCTCCGCATCAATAATCTGTTTCCCCTTTTCATTCGCCTTTTCAGGTTCTGATTCAGAGTCAGAGCATGCATCTGACTCAGAAGCCCTCATCTCGGCCACTAGCGACTGCTTGGCCCGACACTCACTTGTGTTGTGAGTGGAGCTCTTATGGAACTCACACCACTTTCCCGTGTCCTTCTTTGGCTTTGCGGTGCTGTTCTTTTCTTGTGGCTTCGATGAGTTGTCTTTAGCCGTCATGCCTTGGCTCGGTCCTTTGTTCTGCGGTTTGGAAGCACCTTTCCCTTGCTTTTGATTCGAAGATCCAAAGTCTCGCTTCTTCTGCTTGAATTTCTGCTCAATCTTGGCAGCATACCGGTATGCTGTACCAAGCGAGGAGATGTCAAGGAACTCCATTTCCTCCTGAATGTATTTGTGCAGACAACTGCGATACTTTAGCACCAGATGTTTCTCCGAATCTTTGATACCCAACTTTGTGCGCAGGGTATGGAACAGATTCGTCAGCTCATGCACATCTTGATCCCTTTGTTGTCGCAGCGTGGTCCATTGTATGTACTTGTCCTCATAGCTCCCCACGGGATAGTACTGTTCCTTGACGGCGTCTCAGAAAGAATTCCAAGTTGGTACGGCCGAGAACAAAGAGGGTTCTGTCTGGTCCTTGTTCTCACAGTAGGTTTCCCACCAGTCCTTAACATGGGGGGTGGCTTTGAGGAGTGCAAAAATAATCTTCTCCCGGTCTGAAAAGTCATGAACCGAGAAATATCCTTCTAACAGATTCAACCATCTATCTACGGCATCTGCGTCTATTTGACCCTCAAATATGGGAATGTCAAAATTTACTCGTACCTTAAAAGGAGTCGCGCCTCCAGAGTGGCTGCTGGATGCAGATGCGCCGCCGGTGGGTAGCCGTTGAAGGATCTGAGCAAAGTTATCCATCATCACGTTCCTTTGTCTTTCGAGGGCCTCCTCGAGCAATATTTTGATAGGATCTCCTGCTCCCTCATCTTTCTTTTCGTCCCCCATGGGCGTCCGCCGAGGTTTGTGAGGCTGATCTTGCAAAGGTTCCACCAGATCGAGCCCTAGCTCCTTATACCCCGACCTCGTTGGGGACATGCAAAGAAGGATCGAGAAAAAGCAGACCGCTCTGATACCACTGATCCGGATTTATGCAGGAACGCAACAGAATAAACATATAAACATAAAGACAGAGATGCAGCGGAAATAACACTTCATTTCATTAATATCCAAGAACTGAAATTTGCTTACAGACAGAATGGAAATAAAACTAGCTAGGGCGCTGGTAGCTATCTCTGAGAAGAGATGTGGCGGCTACAGGCCTCTGAACCGAGTTACAATGAGGCTCAAGGGCCTATTTATCATTTAGAAACAATGGGAAATCCTAAACAGCCAAAACCCTAACCCTAGGAGATGAAGCGTCAAAACTATGGGCCCCGTTTGGGTAAATTGGTGTTTCAACTTCCCAGGGGCGTAACTTTGGCATATGATCTCCGTTTGACGCGTACCATACCTCGTTAGAAAGATCTATCCGAGGACTACAAATTTGGAATGGGCAACATAGGTCCATGGACCCATGTTGCCCTCCGTTTTCCCAAAAAAAGTTGTTTAGGGCCTCAAAACAGCTCCGGAAGTTTAGGACCCGAAAAACTGCTAAAAATAGTAAACTGTGCCGAAACTGAAAAACTGAAATAGACAATGGTGGAGCCCCAAGTGGAATAGGCGGGTGACCACCAATATCCACCTGGATCAGTCAATCACAGGGATCCAGTGGACAGGGATTAGGCGATACATCGATTACAGTGTCAGGTTCATCAGTGAGCAGTGGCTCTCAGAGTCAGAAGGGTGGTGCTTCGGGCAACATGCAGAGCAGTCCACAGAGCAGTTCATAGGGTAGCCCACTGATGGACAGTTCACACGATACTTCAGCATCTATAGGCACAAGTTCAGGTAGGAGGTCAGTTGGCAAGCATTCAGGAGTTCAGTCTTCTGATGAGGATGAGGATTCTTTCACTTCGATGGGAGAAGTGTGCCCAGGGAAGAGGAAGCCCAAGTGGCTTTAGGACACCTTGCGCGAGGCCACATCTTTTGCCGGGCCAAAGAGACAGGTTAGAGAGAGTAAACCACCTGAGCAGTTCTGTAGCTATATGGCATTGGTTGCTAGCATCGTTGATTCCGAGCCTTCTAGCTATGAGGAGGCAGCTAGCTAGCAGGTCTGGAGAGAGGCCATGCAGGAGGAGTATACTTCTATCATGAAGAACGATGTTTGGGAGGTGGTGCCGAGGCCTGAAGGTAAATCAATGGTTACTTCCAGCTGGCTTTACAAGATAAAGCATGCTGCAGATGGCAGCATCGAGAAGTTCAAGGCTCGGTTTGTGGCGAGAGGGTTCTCACAGGTAGAGGGAGTTGACTCTGAGGAGACTTTCGCTCCCGTAGCTTGATATACTTCCATTCACTCCATTATATCGATAGCAATTGAGATGGGTTGGAAGATCCACCAGATGGATGTGAAGACCGCATTTCTCAATGGCTTCATATAGGAGGAGGTTTATATTGAGCAATCGCAGGGCTTTGAGGTGCATGGGAAGGAGTCCCATGTATGCAGATTGAAGAAGGCACTCTATGGCCTGAAGCAAGCTCCTAGAGCTTGGTACTCGAGGATTGATACATACTTGCAGGAGTTGGGTGTTGGAAATACTAAGAGGGGGGTGAATCAGTATTTCTTTTCAATTGTTAATTTTACCAGTTAGATCACCTATATCTAGAACACAAAATGAACAATAAGAATAAATGCTTTTATTAATTTCTTCTTTACAATAAATCAAGTACAATATATGTAGGGCTTCAACCCTAGATGAAGACACCAATCTTCAATCTCCCAGGTTCCAACCTGTATTTTCCAAGCACCAGCTTGGACTTCCAAGGTTCCAACCTTGTCAATTTTGAGGCACCAACCTCAAGGGCTCCAACCCTATATCTGGTACAGGCTCCAACCTGGTCTCTTGAGGACTCCTATCCTCTAGGGCTCCAACCTTGTCAATTCTGAGGCACCAACCTCAAGGGCTCCAACCCTATATCTGGTATAGGCTCCAACCTGGTCTCTTGAGCACTCCTATCCTCTAGGGCTCCAACCCTATCTTCCAAGGCACCAACCTTGTCTCTATGAGGCTCCAACCTCCTGCTTCAATTCGTCAAAATATATTTGGTTATACTTCACGACTCCCAATGTCTTCTTCAACGAGCCCTGTCAATATTCACTTAGTCTTCATTGTAGACTCCACATTACGTCATCAATGACAACCTTTTCTTCTTAGAAGGTGTCACCACTGCTCTTTATCGTACCCAAACAATTTCTCCAAGTTACCTCATGATGACATCAATGCATCAATAATATCTCCAACACCTTCAAGGTGTTTTCAATAGGCAGCCCAAGTTCTGCACTTGCTTTAAGCCTCTTCAAGGGCTTCTTCAAGAACTCTCCAAGGGAGTCTTCACAAGGTGCTTCAAGAGTGTCTTCACACGGTGCTCCAAGAGTGTCTTCACACAGTGCTCCAAATGGCCTGCTCCTTAAGGTTGTCTTCACAAAATGTCTTCAATATGTTGCCCAAGTTTGCACTTATCAACAAGTCAAATCTACACATTGGACTTCAAGAGACCTCAAACAATACTAGAGATTCTCCAAGAATCAATGCTCTTTCAATAGCTGCTTCAAGATGTCTTCAATAGGTCTCCATAAGTCTTCTAAAGGTGACTCCAAAATCTGTCACAATTCTGCCTCGGGACTGCTCCAGATATGATGCCCAAAACCACCATTCAAGCCTTGCCAATGACTAGTATTAATGCTGGAACAAGCCACACCAGAAACTTCACACTTTCCTTAGACTGCTTCACAAATTCGAGCTATACTGGTGACTATCCAAGCTTCTCCATGCAGTCACAGGGTTGTGTCTCTTATGTGACTAGTCCAAAATCTTTATTTTGTTTTAGGACTGTTCTTGCTGCAATATAAGTCTGGTCCTGGTTAGGGCTTGTAACTAACTGATGCAACCCCTTCTCCTACCTTCCAGACCTCCTCCAAGGCTGCGGTCTTGCTGTCCCTTGCTTCTTGTGTTTAGGGCTACCTTCTAGGATGAATTTAGGCTTAGATTAGGCCTGTCAGGCTTTTCCAAACTGCCCCGAACTCCTCTAGATTTCTGCGGTCTGCTAGAGCAATCCTTAACACCCTTTTTCTATACCATAGATCCAAGTTTTTGAGTTTGACAGTGTAGTAGCAACAGGTCTGAATACAACAATTGCCCAAAATAGTCTATGTCTTTTATCTTCCTCAGCCCTCTTCACACTTCTGCGTTTTTCTGATTTTCTATGATTTTTTTCACCGAAATTCTTGACCCAAAGGAGGGAGTACGAACCTATATATATAGATTTTCGATTGGAATGAGGGGACACGACTTTTTGGAGGGAGGCCGAATTGAGAGAGAAAGTGTAGGTTGGCTCACTATTAAATATAATTTCCTTACTTTAAAAAAATCAATATCTTTCAAATTGCTTGGAGTTTCGGGTTGAGTAATAGCTTGTTAGAAAGGCAAAATTATGCTCTTCAAGATGGTGTAGGTCCCATGTTGAAAGATTGCCTCTAAGGTTGGGAAAAATATTTTTCTTTGTGACTGTCCTTAAATTATTTAGTGTAGAAAATGATCAGGATAGTATGGCTTCTTTGTTTGGCTTCTCTATTGTTTGTCTTCTCCATTATTTGGCTTCTTCATCATCATAGGAACATGTAAGACATCCTTGTCATCATGATAGTGTCCAACAATGTGTATCATCCATGTCATCACATAATTGTGCAGTGATATGTTATAGTGCAGCATCATTAGGAGAACTTCAAAATAGTCTTCCAACCTTCAAATGATATCTTCCACGTTATCATCTATTCTTTCAACCTTCATCAAGTGCCATCATCAATTGTGGTAATTCATTTAGTGTATGACATCATCAAGTGTATGACTCCATATGTCATCAAAGGTTAAGGTCTAGACCATCAAGGCATATGCAACATTATAGCTAGTTCAAGGACTTCTTAAGACTTCTTCATTAGTGGTTTGACATCTTCATGGGTTGACCTTTTCATTGATGGCATCCTTAGCACTTAGGGATTGCATGAGGTTCATTGACATCACAAGAATATTTGCCATCTCAGCTATTGACATCAATGACAACCTTGATTAACATTGGGTTTCACAAAGAGTGATGCAGATCTGAACCTATACTTTATTGTGGTAGGTGAGGAGCCTCTCATTCTGGTGTTGTATGTGGATGACTTGGTCATTACAGGTGCAGAGAGACTCATTGAGGGCTGCAGGAGAGATCTTGCTTCAGAGTTTGAGATGAAGGACATTGGCTTGATGCATTACTTTTTGGGATTGGAGGTGTGGCAGGAGGAGGGGCATTTCTTCCCGGGACAGGGGAAGTATATTGTGGACATTCTTAGCAGATTTCACATGGAGGATTGCAAACCCATGTCTGCACCTATGATCACTAACTGGAAGAAGCTTCACGCTTCAGATTCCGAGTTGGTGAGTCCTACTTTGTATAGAATACTGATTGGTTCCTTGATGTATTTGGTCAACACTTGACCAGTTATATGTTTTGTAGTCAACATGATGAGCCAGTTCATGTGTGGGCCGAGGAGAGTGCACTGGGTTGTTGCAAAACACATTCTTCGTTACTTGCAGGGGACAGTGGATTATGGTCTGGATTATAGACAGGGAGATGGAGTGAGACTGGCAGGGTACATTGATTCAGATTGGGCAGGTTGTGCTTCTAATAGGAAGAGCACTTTAGGGTGTTGTTTTGGGTTAGGTTCGGCAGTTGTGTCGTGATTCAGCCGGAAGCAACAGTCAGTTGCATTGAATTCAGTGGAAGAAGAGTACATGGCAGCCGTTTTGGCGAGTTGTGAGGCCATATGGCTTCGCAAGATGTTGTTTGGCTTATTTGGTCAGGCATTGAGACCTTTAGTGATTTACTGTGATAATCAGAGTTGCATTAAACTCACGGATTATCTAGTTTTTCATGACAGGTCAAAGCATATCGGGATCAAATATCATTAATCAGAGACTATGTTCAGAAGGGAGCTATAAAGCTTGAGTATATTCCCACAGATGAGCAGGTAGCGAACATATTCACCAAAGCCTTACCACGGGGCAAGCATGTCTACTTTAGAGACAAGATGGGGGTGGTGAGGAACACTTTCCTCGAAAAGAGAGAGTGTTTAAATTTGGGTACCAGAGGACAAGTGGTTACCTAAGGCTTGGTTCTTTGGCCTAGGGAAAAGTGTCCAAATGTATTTTGTACTTTTCTCCTAAAGTGACTTTATAAGTGGTAAAGTCAAATCTAATTTAAAATTGACTTTATAAATGATAAAGTTACAAGTCTAATTTTAAAGTGACTTTATTAAAGTCAATGTGAAATTAGAAAGTGAAAAAGTGATTATAGAAATAAAAGGCTAAGTGGGTCTTTATTTAAGTGGGGTGAATTAAAAGTTAGAAAGTGAGAATTAAATGCACACTTATTCTCAGCGTTTGATCTAAAGCTATCTCAGCCATCGGATTTAGGGATTCCCAAAAGTCACTTAGGGTTAGGTTAAAGCTACGTTGCACGGGTTCCCGCACCCGGGGGTGGGGTTCCCGAACCCGCACCGGGTTCCCGCACCCAAGTACCGGATTCTCCGCACCCAAGTACCCTGAAGAACCCAAACGAACCGGGTTCTTCTCAGAAGAATCGGGTTCTTCAAAAAAAAAAAATTCGGGTTCTTGGGTTCTTTTGGTATGAAGAACCCATCGTTTGGGTACTTAGAACCCGAATTTCAAGTTCTTCAGGGTTCTTCATGAACAATTTTTTCAAATATATAAATTTTTTTAAATGATTAAAAATTAAAAAATTTAATTAAATTTTAATAAATATTAAAAATAAATTATAATTTAATAAAATAGAGTTTGTTTAGTCTTGACTCTTAAATTCTCCACCCTCTTCATTCCGCGCGCTGCTTCCCATTCTTTCTCACCGCCCAGCATTCCACTGCTCGCAAACGCAGCATTCTCTGCTATCGAACCATTTTCCTCATCCCTCTTACGCCGTCGTAGCATCATTAACCCTACAAATAAACGCACTCAGAAAACAAAGCGATCATCCCTCGAGCTCCATCCTTCTTCTGCCGTGGACGTTAACCTGCACAACAAAACGCACACAAAAAAAGAGTGTGGCTTTCGACCTGCATAGTTTCTCTGCTACCGAGCATTCAGATTCTGCTTTGCGTCGACATCGGGCTCCTCCTCCCGTCGCCCAACCTGAAACTCACGCAGATAAGAAATATCATATTTATGCGTTGATTTGTTTTGATCAGATTCATTTTGCGTGCATAAGGGTTTAGTATAGTTTAGGTTTAGATTTGTTAATTTTTAATTTTGTTAGTTTAGATTTAAATCTTAGTTTTTATTCATTCCGCTTTTGATAGCGTTAGTTTTAAAATAGTTTTATTTTATGATAGGTTTTAGATTTCGTTTTTTTTAGTTTGACTCTTAGTTTTAGATTTTTTGGTTTAGTTTAGTTTAGAGCGCTAATTTGGATATAAAAATTTTGAAAAATAAAAAATTATAAAATAAAAAATTCAAAAAATATTTTAAATTTTTGTTCTTAGAGTTTGTTTAGTCTTAATTTTCATTAAATTTATAATTTATAAATTTATTTATAAAATATAGTATTATATATGATATATAAATTATAATTTATAATTTATAATATATATTAATATAAAAATACCCAGACGAACCCACGCACCCTGTTTCAAAAAATGTCGTCCCCGTCCCCGTCCCCGTCCCCGCACCCGCACCCGCACCCACGTTTCCTGGCAACATAGGGTTAAAGGAGAAAAGAAGAGAAAAAAAGGTGATTAATTCTTTTCATGAGCGGATTGACAGAAGGAGCAAGAGAGAGCAAGGAGAATTTCTGAGCAGTGAGGAAGAAGAGAGCAGAACCTTGGCACACATACCGAGGCAGAACTCAGCAAATCCGTATAGCAGGTTTACATGTAGTTCAAGGCAGATTATGGGCACGTTTTTCAAGGCAGAACCATACAGCAGCTTTGGCATGCATTCTTAGGTAGGTGTACAACAGTTCTGGCATAGATTTCGAGGCACATTTATTGCTGTTTTGTGGCATAGATTTCAAGGTAGTCCATACAACATACTGCTATTTTTGTGCACAAAAATCGAGGTAGAAATCGTACAACATTTATTGCTGTCCCACTGCACGTAAATCGAGAAGGTCGTACAACAACATTTATTGCTGTTCTGCACACAAATTGAGGAGGCTGTACAACAACATTTATAGCTGTGTTTTTTGGGCATGAAAATCAAGGAGTCTGTACAACATTTAATGATATTCCTGTTTTGAATGTTGGCACATTTTCCGAGGCGGGGGTTAAGCACGAATGTTGAAATTTGGTTAACGGAGGACAGGTGGTTCCCTAAGGCTTTGATCTTTGGCCTAGGAAAAAGTGTCCAAAAGAATTTAATTTTTTCTCCCAAAGTGATTTTTTCAAAGTTATAAAGTCAAATCTAATTTAAAAGTGACTTTAAGTGACAAAGTTACTAAAGTCTAATTTTAAAGTGACTTTAATAAAGTCAATGTGAAATTAGAAAGTGCAAAGTGACTTTGGAAATAAATGACTAAGTGGGTCTTTATTAAAGTGGGGTGAATTAAAAAATAGTAAGTGAGATTTAAATGAGCATTTAATCTCAGCCCTAGATCTAAAGCTATCTTAGCCATTAGATTTAGAGATTCCCCAAAAGTCACTTAAGGTTAGGTTAAAGGAGGAAAATGAGGGAAAAGGGCATTCATATTCTTTCATGAGCATATTAAGAGAAGGAGAAGAAGAGAGCAAAGGAGATTTCTGAGCAGCGAGGAGGAGGAGAAGAGAACGATGACACGCATACCGAGGCAACATTTCAGCAAATCCGTACAGCAAGGAGAGGCACACAGTTCAAGGCAATTTTGGGCACGAGTTTCAAGGCAAATCGTACAGCAGCTTGGGCACGTATTCCAAGGAGGCCATACAGCAGTTTGGCACATTTTTCGAGGAGCAATTTGCTGATTTTTTTGGCACGGTTTTCAAGACAGTCCATACAGTTAGTTGTTGTCCCTGTGCACGGAAACTGAGGCAGAAAACCATATAGCATTTATTGTTGTTTCTCTGCACGCATTTTGAGGAATCTATACAACAACATTTATTGTTGTTTGCACACTTTTAAAGGAGGCCTTACAATAGCATTTAATGCTGTAATTTCTTGGCACGAAATTCAAGGAGGCCGTACAACATTTATTGCTGTTTCTGTTTTGCTGTTTGCACATTTTCCGAAGCGGTGGTTAAGCACGAAAAACGAGATAAATTGTATTTATTACCTGCTGAAATTTTTCTGAGTATTTCTCTCACTGTAAAAGCATTTATCAGAAATAAGGAGCTTTCGAACTGGTTTTCCCCAAGAATTGTAGGGGGTTTTTCCAGAGTCAAGTTGACCAAAAATCAGCATGTCAAAAATCTGTCTGTGGCTGATTTATTTTTCTGAGTTTTTATTTCTGCATTTCAACATTGTGAAATTTTCAGGATTTGTGTATTCAGAAAATAATTATTTTTCCAGCTTGTTAATGTATGGCTATGGGAATGGACATTTAACTATATGGGAGAAATACAGAGAAACTGAAAACCGTGGTTGGGTTATCAAATTTCTTCATGGTATAAGAGCTATTTCGCTGAAAAGGGCAGTTTAAGACAGCAAGAAAAAAAATTACGGCAAGCTTATTTTTCACACATAAAATTTTACCTTTACTACAACAGTGTTATTTTCAACTTATTTAGGACAACGTGCATGTCTTTGGGCTTGAGGGTGGAGGATAGGTTGGATGGGCATAGTAACTACAGTGTATGGAAGGAGAGAATGCAGAGTATCTTTGAGGAGGCAGAAGTCTGAGATATCATGGTGCATATCGCACATAACCCTTTAAATGTGCCTACTGATGCTGCTCAGTTGGCAACCTTTAATAAAAATAATAACAAGGGTAAGAGACTGATTCTAGATGGAATCAAAGACCATTGCATTTCCCATGTGAGAGGAAAGAGATATGCTCATGAGATGTGGACAGCATTGACCAATCTCTACCAGAGTACCAATGAGAACAGGAAAATGGTCCTAAGGGAGAAGCTGAAGACCATTAAAATGGGTAAGACTAATAGTGCAGCTGGATATCTCACAAAGATTACTAATGTGAGAGATGCATTGGCAACAGTTAGAGAGGTCATTCCACCCACTGAATTGGTGCAGATTGCAGTGAATGGCCTTCCTAGTTCATGGTTGAACTTTGTTGATGGGGTTTGTGCACGTGAAACCCTTCCCACTTGGGAGAGGTTCTGGGATGATTGCATACAGACAGGAACCATAAAGACACAGCTTGGAGTAGCCAAACCAGTTGAGTAGGATGAGGATGTAGCACTGTTGGCAAGAGGCAAGAAAGGCAAGGGAAAGAAGCAAGCTTCCACAAGTAATGGTGGGGGCAAAGGCAAAGGTAAAGGTAAACAGGGGAACACGCAGAAGGACTATTCCAAGGTGAAGTGTTGGAATTGTTAGAAGATGGGACACTATGCAGTTGTGTGTCCGGAGAAGAAGAAGAAGGGAAGAACCAGAGCATGGCAGCATCAGCAGAGATAGAGGACTTTACGGATAGCTTTGACCGGGAGTTTGGGTTCATTGCTTGTGAGTCCACTAGTGCAGGATCACCTGCCACAGAGGTTGAGAGGGAGTGTGCATTTCCCTTCACTAGCGGAGCATCTTTAGTTATTTGGTATGTTGACAATGGGGCTTCACGTCATATGACTGGAGTCCGTGAGTACTTCTCAGAGCTTTCAGAGAGTGGCACTGATATAGAGGTAGTACTCGGAGATGACAGCGTTGTTAGAGCAGTCGGTGTGGGGACTTTGACATTTAACAGGGAATCCAAACCTCCCTTGAAGGTGTCAGATGTTCTATATGTGCTAGGGATGAGGAAGAACCTCATATCCGTCTCAGCATTGGAGGACAGAGGATATGATATATTGTTCAGGAGAGGACAGGCGCTGATATATCCTAGGGGCGCTCCAGCTGATTCAGCGAGAGTGATTGGTGTACGCCATGCAAAGGTGTACAAGTTTGCATTTCAGCCCCTTTTGGCATTGAGTAGTAGTACTGGCAGCAGAGCTAGCAGTTCAGAGCTGTGTGAGATTTGGCACCGCAGGATGGGGCACATGTATCATGGAGCCTTGAAGACATTGCGGGAGATCACTACAGGTGTGCTAGATTTTAGTACTGTTCACTTTGATACATGCAGAGGATGTGCGATGGCAAGTTTGCCAAATCCCCTTTTCCCAGCAGTGACAACAGAGCGATTGGGATACTTGATTTGATTCAGTAAGATGTGAGTGGTCGGATGTCTCATGTTTCCTTGAGTGGATATGAGTATTATGTATTATTCATTGATGATTAGTGCAGGAGGACTTGGATTTATTTCTTGAAGACCAAGAGTGAGGTCTTTAAGCGGTTTCAGGAGTTCAGAGCTCTTGTGGAGACTCAGACAGGTCGGAAGATCAAGTCCCTGAGGTCGGACAATGGAGAAGAGTACACCCTTGGTGAGTTTGTTGATTATTGTGCAAAGGCAGGCATTAGGAGGGAGTTCACTGTTCCTTACAACCCCTAGCATAACGGGGTTGCGGAGAGGAAGAACAGATCCATCGGAGGGGCTGCTAAAGCCATGCTACATGATCAGGGGTTACCATTGTTTTTGTGGGTAGAGGCCTGCAACACTGCTGTATATTTGCAGAACAGGAGTTCGCATCGTGCCTTGGGGCATGTGAGTCCGGAGGAGGCTTTTTCTGGGAAGAAGCCTCACGTTGGTCATCTTCGTATCTTTGGGTGTATTGCATACTCCTACGTATCCAAGGAGAAGAGGACCAAACTAGAGCCCAATGCAGAGAAGTGTATCTTTGTGGGCTACAGTGAGACCTCGAAAGCCTTTCGGATTTATATTCCCGCACAAAGGAGAGTTGTTGTTAGGCGGGATGTGAAGTTCGAGGAGGACAGGGCTTTCAGGAGATCACGGGAGTTAGAGTATCTGGATTAACCAGACCGTCAGGAGCAGCTGGTTCAGTGGCAGGGATCCAGTGGGTAGGGATCAGGAGGATCTGGAGGTACATCGATGATGGTGTCAGGTCCGTCAGTGAGCAGTGGCTCACAGAGTCAAGGGGTTGGTGCTTCGGGAAACATGCAGAGCAGTCCGCAGAGAAGTTCACTAGGGAGTCCACTGATGGATAGTTCACATGGTACTTCAACATCTATAGGTTCAGGTTTAGGCAGGAGGACAACAGACAGACAGTCAGGAGTTCAAACTCCTGATGAGGAGGAGGAGTTTCATTCTCCAGTGGGAGAAGTGTGCTCAGGGAAGCGGAAGCCCAAGTGGCTTCAGGATACCTTGAGAGAGGCCACATCTATTGCTGGGCGTAAGAGGCCGGTCGGAGAGAGCAGACCACCTGATAGGTTCTGTAGTTATATGGCAATGGTTGCCAACATCATTGACTCTGAGCCTTCTAGCTATGAGGAGGCAGCTAGCCAGCAGGTCTAGAGAGAGGCCATGCAGGAGGAGTATTCTTCTATCATGAAGAATGATGTTTGGGAGGTGGTGCCGATAGCCCGAGGGCAACCCATGGTTACTCGGGATGGACGACATGTAAAGCATGTGCAGGATGGCAGACAAGAATTCAAAGCAAGGTTTAGGTTTTCTTGTGAGGCCCTCCTGCAGAGAGTTGATTATGAGGAGACCTTCGCCCCGCAATCACATACTTCTGATCTCCGCTTCCACTGGTACTTCTGATAGCAGCAGAGATGGGTTGGAAGATCCACCAGATGAATGTGAAGACCGCATTTCTCAATGGCTTCATATAGGAGGAGGTGTACATTGAGCAGCCACAAGGCTTTGAGGTGCATGGGAAGGAGTCCCATGTGTGCAGACTGAAGAAGGCCCTTCATGGCTTGAAGCAAGCTCCTAGAGCTTAGTACTCCAGGATAGATACATACTTGCAGGAGATGGGTTTCACAAAGGGTGATGCAGATCCGAACCTTTACTTTATTGTGATAAGTGAGGAGCCTCTCATTCTGGTGTTGTATGTGGATGACTTGGTCATTATGGGTGCAGAGAGACTCATAGAGCACTACAAGATAGATCTTGCGTCGGAGTTCGAGATGAAGGACATTGGCTTGATGCATTACTTTTTGGGGTTTGGAGGTGTGGCACAGGAGGAAGGGCATTTCTTCCCGGGACAGGAAGTATGGCCAGACATCCTTGGCAGACTCCACATGGAGGATTAGACCCACAAGTCGACACTTATGATCACCAATCACAAGCCACGCTTCAGATTCCGAGTTGGTGGATCCCACATTGTATAGATAGTTGATTGGTTCCTTGATGTATTTGGTCAACACTAGACCAGATATATGTTTTGCAGTCAACACGATGAGCCAGTTCATGTGTGAGCCTAGGAGGGTGCACTGGGTTGCTGCAAAACACATTTTGCGGTACTTGCAGGGGACAATGGATTATGGTCTGGATTATAGGCAGGGGGATGGAGTGAGAATGGCAGGTTACACTGATTTGATTAAGAAGAAGCTTCTTGATGAGGAAGTCTTATTTCACTTCAGAAGCCGCTTTTGCGCGAACTTCAGGTGCAAGTTTTTTTACAGTGTCATGTTCTCACTGAGCAAGAAATGAGCATATAGGTTCTCACTGAAGCAGAGTACATGGCAGCCAGCCTAGCTGGTTGTGAGGCCATTTGGCTTCGCAAGATGTTGTTTGGCTTATCTGTCACCATGAGACCTTCAGTGATATACTGTGATAATCAGAGTTGCATTAAACTCACAGAGAATCCAATATTTCATGACAGGTCAAAGCATATCGGAATCAAATATCATTTCATCAGAGACTATGTTCAGAAGGGAGGTGTGAAGCTTGAGTATATTCCCTCTGATGAGCAGGTTGAAGATATTCTTACCAAAGCCTTACCACGGGGCAAGCATGTCTACTTCAGAGACAAGATGGGTGTGGTGAGGAACAGCTTTGTCGGTAAGAGGGAGTGTTGAAATTTGGTTACCAGAGGACAGGTGGTTCCCTAAGGCTTTGATCTTTGGCCTAGGGAAAAGTGTCCAAAAGAATTTAATTTTTTCTCCTAAAGTGACTTTATAAAGTTATAAAGTCAAATCTAACTTAAAAGTGACTTTAAGTGATAAAGTTACTAAAGTCTAATTTTAAAGTAACTTTAATAAAGTCAATGTGAAATTAGAAAGTGATAAGTGACTTTGGAAATAAATGACTAAGTGGGTCTTTATTAAAGTGGGGTGAATTAAAAAATAGAAAGTGAGATTTAAATGAGCATTTAATCTCGGCCCTAGATCTAAAGCTATCTCAGCCATTGGATTTAGGGATTCCCCAAAAGTCACGTAGGGTTAGGTTAAAGGAGGAAAAGGAGGGAAAAGTCATTCATATTCTTTCATGAGTATATTGAGAGAAGGAGAAGAAGAGAGCAAAGGAGATTTCTGAGCAGTGAGGAGAAGGAGAAGAGAACCTTGGCATGCATACTGAGGCAACATTTCAGCAAATCCGTACAAGGAGGGGCACACTGTTCAAGGCAGTTTTGGGCACACGTTTCAAGGCAAACCGTACAATATCTTGGGCACATATTCCAAGGAGGCCATACAGCAGTTTGGCACAGATTTCGAGGAGCAGTTTGCTATTTTTTTGGCACGGATTTCAAGACAGTCCGTACAGTAAGCTGCTGTCCCTATGCAAGAAAACCGAGGCAGAAAACCGTACAACATTTATTGCTGTTTCTCTGCACGCATTTTGAGGAATCCGTACAACAACATTTATTGCTATTTGCACGCTTTTCAAGGAGGCCGTACAGCAGCATTTAATGCTATAAATTCAAGGAGGCTGTACAACATTTATTGCTGTTTCTGTTTTGATGTTTGCACATTTTCCGAGGCGGTGGTTAAGCGGAAAACGAGATAAGTTGTATTTATTCCTTGCTGAAATTTTTCTGAGTATTTTCTCTCACTGTAAAAGCATTTATCAGAAATAAGGAGCTTTCGAACTGGTTTTCTCCAAGAGTTGTAGGGGGTTTTTCCAGGGTCAAGTTGACAAAAAATTAGCGTGTCAAAAATCTGTGTGTGGCTGATTTATTTTTCTGAGTTTTTATTTTTGCATTTCAGCATTGTGAAATTTCCAGAATTTGTGTTTTCAGAAAATAATTATTTTTCTAGCTTGTTAATGTATGGCTATGGGAATGGACATTTAATTATATTGGAGAAATAAGGAGAAATTGGAAACTGGGGTTGGGTTATCAAATTTCTACAACGAAAAATGAGATAAGTTGTATTGGTTGTTGGAATTTTCTGTGTATTTCTGTTTCACTGTAAAAGCATATTATTGGAGATAAAGAAGAGCTCTCAATCTGGTTTTCCCCAAGAGTTGTAGGGGGTTTTTCCAGGGTCACATTGACCAAAAATCAGTGTGTTATTTTTCTGTGTGGCTGTTATAATTTCCATTGTTTTATTTCTGCATTTTCCAGCACTGTGAAATTCCTAAATTTGTGTTTTCAGAAAATAATTTCATTTCCGGAATTTTGGATGTATGATTATGTGAGTGGGCATTTAACTATATGGGAGTGATAAGGTGAAACTGAAAACCAGAGTGGGTTCTAAAATTTCTATAGAAGCAGTGGTAAAGTCGACCTACAAACAGATTGTAGGGTCAGCCTAAAACACAAGAAGTGCACTATATATAAAGGGATCTATGGTTCATTTGAGTACAAGTTTTGCGGATTAGTTTGAAGTAGAAAGTGCAGATATGTCTAAGATCTTCAGACTGTACAAAAGGAAGAATTCAAATGATATACAATGATGAAATGCGAGGATAAAGAAATAAGTTTTGATGCGTAGTCTATGGTTTTGTTTTGATATGAAGTGTAAGGGTTATGGTAAGTGAATTATCTTCGGATTGCAGTGCGAGAAAAGATGGAAGGTAAATATGTGATTTACCTTCCTGAACTACAGTGTGTAAAGGGAAGATTTACCTTCCTGAACTACAGTGTGTAAAGGGAAGGTAATATATATCTCAAGTGAAGAAGCTTCAAGGACATGCGAAGTGAAGGATACGGTCTCAAGTGACCTTGTCTACAATATTTGAATATAAAGAAGTCTGTGGAAATGCATTACTATGAAAGATGAAAAGACCTACTACCACAACAAGAAAGATCTTTGTTTAGGGTAATAAGGACATAGAAGAATAAGCAGAGAAGAAGTGTTTGGGTGACTGAGACTAGATCAAGAAAGATAGACTTAAAGACCGAGCTCTCTAGTGTTGGTGCAAGACAATGTAGGTTGGTGCAGAAAAGAAGGGTCAAGTTTAAAGGGCAAGAAAGAAGCAGTGACAAGGTCTTGGAGGCATACATAGGTCAAGGGTCCAAGTCTTGGTCATGGTACTTGTCATTTGAAAGTCTATAAGAAGAATTCCTTGCAGGTTTTCCTCTCCAAGAGGGAGAGGTTTTGGCCTTGGCTTGAAGAGGCTATATTTGTGTCTCTTGTGTTTTTGGTAATTAACTTGATGAAAAACGTAATAAGCTAAGAAGATAATTCATAAGTAAAGTAAGATCACAAGTAATTATCAAGGAGAGAATTTGAATTAATCACCGCCCTGCCAAATTTTCAACAAGTCTCATTCTTCATTCTATCCTAGGGAAAGGGTTTCTAGGGTCACTTCACACCTAATCTTTGATCTATACGTTACAAGTGACTTCCTAAACTACCGGGTCTCTTTCGATCGGTGAAAGTTCGTAAAGAGCAGAGTGTCTTAGCTGTGGTGACAATGGGCTAAGTCTCCATCATTTCCCTTGACCTAACAGTTTCCCTCATAGGAACCCCTCTTAGGTCCCCTGCTAGTTTGAGTGGTAACATTTTTGGCGCCGTTGTCGGTGTTGAAAAGTGCAACTAGGATCGATTTTCATAATGGCTATGTAATTATGAATTTATGTAATGAAGAAGACAAAGATAATAAAATGTATTTTATAAAGCTTGACTCATGATTTTCATGAGCAAGTAGTTTTTATTATAGATCAAAGACTTCTTCTTGATGTCTTTTAGGATTTGTCATCCTGTCATAAATAAAATAGTCATGTATGAGAAGTCATGTTACACTTGTGTAAAAGGAAAAATTATATGCTTCAAGACCTTGTCACCTTGCTCCACGAAGTCAACTCCAAATACGTTGGAAATTCTCCTTGACAAGTCGACCCTCTATCAACTGTTCTAGTCGACTTACCTACAGGAAGATATGTCGGCCTCAAAGAGGGATGAAATTCCTATATATAAAAGGGTATGCGGCCTTATTTGATATACACAATTCGGATCAAGTCTGAAATATTAGTGCGAAGTACAGTGTGAAGAAAGGAGGATACAGTGCGAATAAGAGGCTAGTAAGAAAGCAAGTCTACGTGGTAACAAGGTCTACACAATTTGTTTTAAAGGGCTGCATCTATACCTCACATATCTCAGTGAGTGTAGGAATTTACAGGGTAAGTTCCTTAGATCAAAAACCAAAGGTCACCGCTCACAAACAGATCACAAATTAGTACACCAGTATTATCATGTGGTTAAAACCCTCGAAGAGGGAAACAGTCCACGACGTGAGCCAACGCGGCCACTTCAGGCAATTTATTAATATAAAAGAAAAGTTACATATGTTTCTCTCATAAACAGTTACCGGATAAATGACCCTCCATGCTCTTTAAAAAGAGATCATGGACCAATCGGATGTCAAGCCATGGATCAAGTGTCGTTAATACCGAGGAGAGAGTGAACCGTCGAATTATAAGTTACAAATGTACATAGTAAAGAAGCACACTTTACCTAACTCTACACTAGACTAAGTTATTCTTAACTATTTCCTATGTGTTGGAATATCCTAACATCCCCCCTTAAGAACAACTCGGGATAGGATTGAAGGATTTACAAAGGTGACACAAAAGGAGCCTATTTCCTATGTGTCAAAATATCCTAACATCCCCCCTTAAGAACAATTTGGGATAGGATTGAAGGATTTACAAAGGTGACACAATAGGAGAAGGAAGGAGGCAATAGAGCCTATCCCCCCTGAATGATAACTTTCCTGAACTCCAAGCATGGATCGAATTTTGGTAAACTTCGCTTTTGTAAGAGCCTTTGTAAAGATATCGGCTACTTGATCATTGGTTGGACGATACTGCACTTCAAGAACACGATCATGAATGAGCTTTTTGATGAAGTGTATGTGGAGTTCAATGTGTTTCATACGTTGATGCTGAATTGGATCTTTATATAGCTGAATGGCACTCTGATTATCACACCAAAGTGTAGTTGGATTCTACTGATGGTGACCAAATTCAGACAGATCTGACGAAGCCACATGGCTTCCTTGTTGGCTTCAACTGCACCACGATACTCTGCTTCTGCTGAAGAAAGAGAGATGGCACTTTGTTTCTCATAAGACCATGTAATAGGTCCCTAACCAAGAGTGAATATGTTATTATCCCGCAGTAGACTTTCATCATCAAGTTAGTCACACCCAATCGAATCGTTGAAACTAATAAAATAGGACCATCTCCTGCACTGTAAAGAATCCCGAACTAAATTGTACCTCGAATATATTGAAGTATTCTTTTAGCTGCTTTCTAGTGACTTTCATGAGGTTGGTGCATAAACCGAGCGACAAGACCAACGACAAAGGAAAGGTCAGGATGGGTATGGGTTAGATACATAAGTTTACCAACAAGTTGACGGTATAAGGTAGCATCAACTTCAGGGGTAGTACAAGTGACTGAAAGCTTGACTCCAGACTGAAAGGGAGAAGGGGTTGGCTTACAGTCTTCCATGTGAAAGTGGCGTAGAAGATCACAAGCATACTTGGACTGAGATAGGTTAATACCTTCTTTGGATTGCAAGACTTGAAGACCAAGGAAATAATGCAAGTGTCCCAAGTCTATCATTTCAAACTTCTTTTTGAGGCTAGACTTCACATGGTTTATATGGTTGAGATCACTACCAATAAGGATAAGATCATTAACGTAAAGAACAAGGATGATTAAGGACTTACCCACTTTCTTGGTGTAGACAATGTTGTTGGAATGACATCTAGAAAAGTCATTATCTAAGAGCAAGCTGTCCATTTTGGCATACCAATCTCAAGGAGCTTGTTTGAGACCATAGAGAGACTTCCTAAGGCGACAAACAAGGTTGGAGTCGTTTTGGATAAAGCCAGGGGGTTGTTCCGTGTAGATTTCTTCATGCAAATCTCCATGTAAGAAGGCAGATTTAACATCCATCTGATGGAATTCCCATTTAAAGGAGGCAACAAGGGAAAGAACAAGGCGGATAGAATTCAATTTGGCAACAGGGGAGAAGGTTTCAATATAGTCAATGCCTTCAACTTGTGAAAATCCTTTAGTGACAAGACAAGCTTTATGTCTATCCACTTTTCCATCTGGTCCAAACTTGGTTTTGTAAACCTATCTGCATCTGACAAGTTTTCTTCCTTTTGGAAGAGGAACAAGATCCCAAGTATCATTTGCCAATAAGGAACGATATTCTTCATTCATAGCTTCATCCCAATCTGGATGACTGGAGGTTTCCTCAAAGGTTTTTGGATCAGGATTTTCTGGAACTTGAGCCAATAAGGAAGAGACTCTTTCGAACTGAGAACATGTACGCCGTTGATCAGCAGGGTCACCTGCGAGAGAACCTGCTGCATCTCGAGTAGAGCGGACCCATCTTGGAAGTTGTGGAGTAAAAGGAATAACTTCAAGAGGTGGAGGAGGATTTCCATCCTTGCTATCATCATTTGAACTAGAAAGAATGCTATTAAAAATGGAAGAGAGAGAGAGAGGTGGCACATATGTCGAATCAGTGCTCGCAGCCAAAGGTGGCACACCCGCCAAACTAGGCTCGTAGGTCGTATATTTTCATCAAATTTTACATCTCTTCTAATGATTAAATTTTTGGATTTTGGTTGAAGAAGTCTGTATCCTTTGACATCTTCAGAATATCCAACAAAAATGCATTTTTCACTCTTAGGTTTTAAGGCTTTATGTTTTGCATCTGGAATATGGGCCTAAGGTTCACTTCCAAAAACACAAAAGTGACTTATATATGGTTTGATTGAGCTCCAGGATTATTCTGGAGTTATATTCCTTTAAACCTTAGTAGGAGTGCGATGTACTATGTAATTTGCACAGTTAATTTCTTCTGCCCAAAAATTAAGACTAAGACCTTTAGATTAAAGCATACAATTAGCCATTTCTTTTAGAATGTGATTCTTCCTTTTAGCTATGCCATTTTGTTGTGGAGTATAAGGAACATTATGTTGCATTTGAATGCCATGCTTAGTGAAAAAGTTGATAAATTTGTTGTTAACGTATTCTCATCCATTGTCAGATCTTAACTTAAGAATTTGATGTCCAAATTGTTTCTCAACAAAGGCCTTAAAGGCCAAGAACATGTTAAAAACTTCACTCTTGAGTTTGGAAGCATACCCAAGTGCGTTTGGAAAAATCATCAATGAAAGTTAAGAAGTACTTGCAACCGAGAAAGAAACAACAGAAGTGGACCACATAAAATCACCGTGCACAAGCCGCAAATACCGGGCTGCATAAGAGGCACGTTTGTCAAAACTATCCCGATGATGTTTTGAGTAGACATCCTCAAGCAAATGACCATCTCTTAAAAAGAAGATACCATAGGAAGACCTGTCACCATATTTTCCTTAGAGAGAGTTTGCAGAGAGTGATAGTGTAAGTGACCAAATCATTCATGCCAAATTTTGCTCACTTCATTATTATGAGCAACAAAAACGGAGGGAATACATGATGACCTCGTTGACCACACTTTGTCAACGACCCCCACAGCATCCCTCATTTTTTCAAATGTAATTCTTCATGTTCAATGTGTTCACAACATTCAGATTCCATCATCACGACAGCTTTTTTGAAAATGATGTAAACCCATTTCCGCATGTAATGATGTAAATGATCTAAGTAAGACCGTCAATGTATGTAACAACCTAGGTAAGCCTAGTATGTTGTTGCTGATCTCTATCCTAGGAGGTTTTTTGTCTCACTGATTCACGAAAGTGATCGGCAGAGTTTTTCCCTCCAGCCTCACCCCAAAGCTAGGGTGGATTTTGTCATCAGCATGCTAAGTGAGTCCTAGTGTTCTATCGAGTCCTTGTAAAAGTAGTTTGAACTACTTGATCTACTAGATCATATGTTGAGTCGCAGAACTGGGTATTTATTTGAGGGTCTATACGAATGGGTTTTCCCCCTTCATGTATGTAAATGTATTATCTCATGTAAAAGAGGGTTGGAAAAATAATTATAATCCCCTCTTAGTCAGTTAATTAAATTTTCTGGTCAATTAATAAAATCCTAAACCAGAAATTTAATTAATTTAGGGTCCTAAATTAGGATTTAATCTTTAAAGGCAAAATTTGTTGGTCCTTGGAAAATGATTTTGACAGCCCCAGGCCAAGGGAATATTGAGAATTTTAAGAAATATTGGACCCTTGGGCCTTGGTGGTTAAGTCAAGGTCAAAATTTTGGGTAATTAACTCAAAAATAATATTTTTGAGTTAATTAAAATTGAATTAAGTGATAAATTCGTTTTTTCCCCAAAATTTTAATTTCAACGCTCCGGATTAAAAGATAATTAAATCTTTTGGACGATTGAGATTATTTTGACGAGGATCATCCAAACTAGCCGTTAGAGATCTGGTCCTATAAATTTAGAGGTCTTTGTCATTCTTGGATCATCCGATCTCAGGATCGTGCACTTGCTCTTAGAAGCTCTTGTAAACTTTTTTTGAGGAATAAAGCAAAAGACTTTGGGGTTACAAATCTGGATGTTCCTTCTCAGATCTATGTGGTGAATTGTCTCTAAACTCTGCTACTTGGTTTCTTGTATTTTATGGTTGATGGCCTTCATGGATTAATCTGCATATAGGTATCTTATGCAGTTTTCTGGGTTTATAAAATAACATTTTGATTTTTCTACAAAGGTCTCATGTTGTTTTCTTAAATCTCTATCGATCTAAGATTCAGATCTAAGTGTGCAGGGAATTTTTTTTTAAGATTGGGCGTCTGGGGAAGTCTTCGGTTGGACCAGCCGACTCCCAATAAACATAAATCTGATAAGCTCTTTATTTGTTAAATTCCGGGTCTATCTTATGATATTTGTGATTTTGCAGGGTTTCGAAGGCTTGTGCCTCTCACTAAAAATTTTAAACTTCTGAAAATTGTGCTAAACGGATTCAGATCTGACCATGAGGGTTTTAAATTGTAAACTAGTTGTAAATTTGTAATTTTTCTGTAAGGGTTTGATCGTTTCTTGACGTGTATCTTTAGATTTAACTGATTGTTGCAGGATTCAGGGTTCAAATCGAAATTTTTTTTAAGATCTAGGGCAGATCTGGCTTCCAAAGGCCAGATCTGGCCTCAAAGTCGCTGCATCGTGCGTGTGATTTGGTATTATTTGATTTGAGAGCATATAACCCAAGTTTGGTGTGGAAAACTGCTTGATTTGAGGGGAAAAATTTAAATGTAATTTGATTTCATTGCTGGTTCTGTGCACTGGCAAAGACTCCTGCAGTTATCCCCACATCTCTGCGTTATTTCTCTTGCTGCCCTTCGAGCCAGATCTCACGCTGCATAATTCACTTTTTCCACCGCCTCCATTCTGGTCGATTTCCCTTTGCGTCCATTGTTCTCCCTTACGTCATCCAGCATTCTTCACGCTGCATTCAGCCGTCATTCCTCTCCCAACAGTCCATCGATTTGCATCTCTCTATGCTCAGTTGGACGTCCACCTGCAAATACACCACATTGAACGCAACAAATAGCTCCACGAATATCGAAGGACTGTGTTCGATTTGTTTTATCTTCTCCTTACTCAACCCGTCTATCTCTGCCGTCAAAGTCTCGTCCCTCCTCACCTCTGATTTTCTGCAACCTGCACACAAGCGGCAAACAAAAAAATGCAGCATTGAACTCGGTCAATCTGCCGTCCAACCTGCACGCCGTCGACTAAGCTCCAACCTGCAGACAACAAACAAAACGCAAGCAAAGAAAGAGCACAAATCATAATATTCAAGCCGACGTCCAATCCATCTATTCTGCCGTCTAGATCAGTTCCGTCGACCTGCAACTTACACGAAAAATCAAACGCATGCAAAAACTCAAGCCATTAAAACGCGTGTATAAAACTTCAATAACCCTTGCGTTGTGTTTCAATACAATTTCAATTTTTTTTGTATATAGTTTAGATCTAGGTTTTAGGTTTCGATTTTCATTTTTATTTTTAAGTTTAGTTTTAATTTGATCGATTTTCAGAAGTTTCGATTTGTTTGACTAGGTTAGCGTCAGTTTTATTTAGATGGGTTTCATTTAATTTTTGTTTCCTTTAGTTTAGTTTTCTAACGTTTAGATTTAGTTTAAGTTTAATTTTAACTTAGTTTTAAGTTTAATTTTTTTTAGATTAGTTTGTAGATTCGACATTTTTTGTTTTGTTAACTTAGTTTTAATTCTTATTTAGTTAGCTTTAGAGTTAAATTTTTAATCTTAGCTTTTAGTTTTAGAATTAGATTTTAATTTGTTTAGAATAAAATAATAAATAATAAAAAAATTTCTAAAAATATCTTTTATAGTCAAAGAAGCTTTTGAAATTTTATCTTAAGAGTGACTATATAAAATCTGATTTGTCCTGGATCGGAATTAATTGAAGCATTTTAAATCCTGGCATTTTCATCAAACATTGTTTGCGATTAGCAGTTCTTCTATCGTATCATCAATCGTGGTTTTTATTGGGCGTAGCTAATCGCTGCTTTTACTGGTTTATAATTGCATAACGGGATTTTGTTTGACTCCATAAGGCACTGGTCTTAAACGTGAAATCTAATTTAGATCTGTGGAATCTCGTTCATTCTATCAAGTATTTGATGTTTTAGTTGTGTCTCCTGGATTTGTCATCCTCATTTATAATAGGGTCTACCTCCCTTAGTTTGCAAGGAGACAGTTTAAATAGAGAGATTGGGGATAAGAGTGACAGCCCCCAATCTGAGCCGTTGTCGCGGTGCCTTGACAATCTGTGCGACAACATTTTTTGGCGCCGTTGCCGGGGATAGAGTTTTTCTGTCCTTGGTCTTAACGACATTTTATAATCTTCTGATCTTTCATCGCCATTCATTAGCCTGTCGCAAGGGATCGCATTTTCTGGCGTCTTTTCATCCCTTCGTATTTTCATCGTCTTATCTTTCGTCATATCACTAATCATTTCATCTTTAGCACCTGGACATTTCGGTTGGCTTCTTGTTTGGGTGGCGACTCCACTTATTCATCTATTTACTCCCAGACAAGAATCCCCCCGTGATATCCATCTGCTAGCTCTCGATTATTTCTTCTGTTTTAGAATTAGTTTCATGTTCAAGTGGCGACTCCAACTCTTTCATTTCTTACAAGAGTTCCTGCCAAGAAGTTCGCTTCTTGAGGACCTTTTGACTATTCTTGAACACAAATCTATTTCTAAAATCTTAAATACGATATCATGGATATTTTTGCCTCGTGTAATTTTGCTAATATTCAGGGTTATCCCCATGATCTCCCTCAAATGGATAAATTACCTATCTTTCAAGGAAATGATGCAGTTAGTGTTAAATCTCATTTGTTTGCTTTCACTAACTGGTGGAATAGAATTGCAGTTGCAAATAATAATTTCGATGATGTAAAAATGAAAACTTTTGTTCTTACTTTTGGCGAGGATGTTGTTGAACGGTTTACGGAAAAGCCTGATAATTCATTTAATACTTTTGAATCAATTGTAACTGCTTTTAAGGAAAAGTATGGTGATAAAAGGGAAGATCGGCATTTGGTAAGAGAGATCAGTACTATAGAAAAGAAAGAAAATGAAACGACTGAAGAATTTAACAGGAGATTTAATGGTATTCTTAGAGAAATATCTCAAACTCATAAACCTCCTGATGGATCTCTTCTGAATTTTTACATTGATGCTTTTGATTCTGATACTGCATATGAGTTAAGACGGGCTAAAACTGCAAATTATAAGGCTTGTCAATCTTTAGCTGAGGAGATTGAAAAAGATAAGAAAGCATCTGGAATGTCCAAAACTCTAGATTTTGATAGATCTTTGACAGATACTAAGTTAAAAGAACCTCTAGAAGATGATGATCACGCTGTGAAAAGGTTAATGCAGAAACTTGAAAGCATGGAGCTTAATCAAGCAAAATTAATCTCTGACCATGCTAAAGAAATAAGTGTCTTACAGGCTAGATTGGTCCAAATGGAAAGAGCTCGAACGCAGAATTCCCAACCTAGAAATAATAATGCTTTGCAGAAAAGAGACTCATCTTATGAGCAGAGACCGACAAATCAATTTGAGTTTGCAAATCTTGTGGATGAAGCTCCGCCTTATTGTAGAGTTTGTGATGCTCTTCATGAAGAGGCTACTTGTCCCATTGTCAAAAGGATCATAGCTAGTAGAATGGCAAGGTCAAGTCATCAAATTAATGTTGCTGGTAAGGACTATCACATGCATATAGAAGATCATGCAAGTCAGGTTAAGGAACCAGCTCAGATGATTAAGGATGTGCAACCCAGTCATATGCAAATAATTCAAAACATGGAAGCTAACCAAATCAGTCTTCAAAATAAGATAACTTCCATGGAAGAAAGTCATGCACAGGAAATAAATGTCATGGAAAACAGGTTAAAGATCATGGAATTTAATCACTCCAATCAAATAATTGCCATGGAAGAAAAACATGTTAAGGAAATGACGATCATGGAAGAAAATCATAAGAAGGAAATGAATACCATGAAGGAAAATCACTTGTTGGAAATGAGTTCCATATAGGAAAGGTTGGAAAAAATGGAAAAATTACATATACAAAAGTTTCAGCCAAAATTTGATTATGAAGATTCGTCAACAGATCATGAGACTTCTTGTCTGCTAAAGCCATTCCCATCTCATCACACAGAGGATTTCACTATGGTTTCAAAGGATGTTGAGAAAGACCAAGCTTGTGTGTCACCATTGACAGAGTATATCCAAAATAATATTGGTCACGCTCAAGGTTCTTTGGATATTTTGTACAAACATCTTCAAGATGAGGACAAGGAGTTTACAGGGGTCTCATTGCTGACATCACAACCCTCTCAGAAGAAAAGAAAGAAGCAGAAAAAAATAAGTAAGTGGTTTGATTCGTCTGATGGCCGAGAGCAGCTTCATATTTGGATAAGACAGAGCCCTACATTATGCAAGATCGGCCATGGCACATCTGAAAAGCTGCCTACAGACTTGCCTGAAAGCAGGCAAATGCTCAGCATACACTATATTGAGCACATTTGATGCCACAAGGCATCCTCTGTATCGTATTTCTAACCCTACTCCTTGTTATTTCAGCATTTAATTTTGTAGTTAGAGTAGATTTACTTTTCATGTTAAGTAGAATAATAAATAAAAGAAGAGCTTCTATTTTTCATGAGCTTAATGTTATATGATGATATTTGGATGGACGCTACTTATGTAATCTTGTGTGTTGCTTGGATGCAGATTCTGGATTCTCATATTCCTTCAACGAAGCAACGTGTCCCCAAGTAGAGCCAGATGTTGACCACACTTTGTCAACGACCCCATAGCAGTACACCCCCATTTTTTCAAATGGGATTCTTCATGTTCGATGTGGTTGCGCCATTCAGATTCCATCATCAGTCAACAGTTTTGAAAATGATGTAAACCCATTCTGCATGTAATGATGTAAATGATCTAAGTAAGACCGTTAATGTATGTAACAACCTAGGTAAGCCTAGTATGTTGTTGATGATCTCTATCCTAGGAGGTTTTTTGTCTCACTGATTCACGAAAGTGATCGGCAGAGTTTTTCCCTCCAGTCTCACCCCAAAGCTAGGGTGGATTTTATCATCAGCATACTAAGTGAGTCCTAGTGTTCTATCGAGTCCTTGTAAAAGTAGTTTCAACTACTTGGTCTACTAGATCATATTTTGAGTTGCAGAATTGGGTATTTATTTAAGGGTCTATACGAATGGGTTTTCCCCTTCATGTATGTAAATGTATTATCTCATGTAAAAGAGGGTTGGAAAAATAATTATAATCCCCTCTTAGTCAATTAATTAAATTTTCTGGTCAATTAATTAATAAAATCTTAAACCAGAAATTTAATTAATTTAGGGTCCTAAGTTAGGATTAAATCTTTAAAGGAAAAATTTGTGGGTCCTTGGAAAATGATTTTGAAAGCCCTAGGCCAAGGGAATATTGAGAATTTTAAGAAATATTGGACCCTTGGGCCTTGGTGGTTAAGTCAAGGTCAAAATTTTGGGGTAATTAACTCAAAAATAGTATTTTTGAGTTAATTAAAATTGAATTAAATGATAAACTCGTTTTTTCCCCAAAATTTTAATTTCAACGCTCCGGATTAAAAGATAATTAAATCTTTTGGACGGTTGAGATTATTTTGACGAGGATCATCCAAACTAGCCGTTAGAGATCTTGTCCTATAAATTTAGAAGTCTTGGTCATTTTTGAAGGATCCGATCTCAGGATCGTGCACTTGCTCTTAGAAGCTCTTGTAAACTTTTTTTTTGAGGAATAAAGCAAAAGACTTTGCGGTTACAAATCTGGATGTTCCTTCTCAGATCTATGTGGTGAATTGTCTCTAAACTCTGCTACTTGGTTTCTTGCATTTTACGGTTGATGGCCTTCATGGATTAATTTGCATATAGGTATCTTATGTAGTTTTCTGGGTTTATAAAATAACATTTTGATTTTTCTGCAAAGGTCTCATGTTGTTTTCTTAAATCTCTATCGATCTAAGATCTGGATCTAAGTGTGCAGGGAATTTTTTCTTAAGATTGGGCGTCTGGGGAAGTCTTCGGTTGGACCAGCGGACTCCCAATAAGCATAAATCTGATAAGCTCTTTATTTGTTAAATTCCGAGTCTATCTTATGATATTTGTGATTTTGCAGGGTTTCGAAGGCTTGTGCCTCTCACTTAAATTTTAAACTTCTGAAAATTGTGCTAAATTGATTCAGATCTGACCATGAGGGTTTCAAATTGTAAATTAGTTGTAAATTTGTAAATTTTTTTAGGACTGTGAGGGTTTATTTGTTTCATGGTGCATATATCTTCAGATCTGGTTATTTGTTGCAGGTTACAGGTTCAAATCGAATTTTTTTTTAAGATCTAGGGCAGATCTGGCTTCCAAAGGCCAGATCTGGCCTCAAAGCTGCTACTGTGGGCAGGATTTGGTATTATTTGATTTGAGGAGCATATAAATCTAAGTTTGCAGGGAAAATTCGTTTGATTTGAGGGTAAAAATTTAAATGTATTGGATTTCATTGCTGGTTCTGTGCACTGGCAAAGACTCCTGCAGTTATCCCCACATCTCTGCGTTATTTCTCTTGCTGCCCTTCGAGCCAGATCTCACGCTGCATAATTCACTTTTTCCACCGCCTCCATTCTGGTCGATTTCCCTTTGCGTCCATTGTTCTCTCTTACGTCATCCAGCATTCTTCACGGCGCATTACGGCCTTCATTCCTCTCCCAACATGGTCCAGCTGATTTGCATCTCTGTACTGGGATGGATCACTGCAACCACACCACAACCAGGCACACCAATAATAGCTCCTGAATATCGAAGAGTGTGTTCGTTGTTTTATCTTCTCCCTTACTCAACCAGTCATCTCTGTAGTCAAAGTCTCGTCCCTCCTCACCTACGTTTTTGCTGCAACTTGCACCTGGCGGCAAACAAAAAAATGCGGCATTCAACTGGGTCAATCTAAAATTATCTGCACGCCGTACAGAGCCTGGCTCTAACACACGGGCCGCGACAAACAAAGAAACGCGAAGCAAAGAAGAGCACAAATCATGTCTTCAAGCAGGCGTCAATCCATCTATTAGTCTAGATGGGTTAATGACTCCATAGCCACGAAAAATCAAACGTAAAAAACTCAAGTGTTTAAAACGCGTGTATAAAACTTCAATAACCCTTGTGTTGTGTTTCAATACGAATTCATTTTTTTTTTTTTCTGTATATAGTTTAGATCTAGGTTTTAGGTTTCGATTTTCATTTTTATTTTTAAGTTTAGTTTTAATTTGATCGATTTTCAGAAGTTTCGATTTGTTTGACTAGGTTAGCGTAAGTTCTATTTAGATGGGTTTCATTTTATTTTGTTTCATTTAGTTTAGTTTTCTAACGTTTAGTTTTAGTTTAAGTTTAATTTTTATTAGTTTTAAGTTTAATTTTTTTTAGATTAGTTTGTAGATTCGATTTTTGTTTTGTTAACTTAGTTTTAATTTTTATTTAGTTAGCTTTAGAGTTAAATTTTAATCTTAGCTTTTAGTTTTAGAATTAGATTTTTAATTTGTTTAGAATAAAATAATAAAAATAATAAAAAAATTTCTCAAAAATATCTTTTATAGTCAAAGAAGCTTTTGAAATTTTATCTTAAGAGTGACTATATAAAATCTTTGATTTGTCTGGATCGAAATTAATTGAAGCATTTTAAATCCTGGCATTTCATGTTGTTTGTGTTGAAGTGTCCTTCATTGAATATCATCAGTAGTGTTTTTAATAAGCAGCAGTTAATCGTCGTTTACTTGTCTTTAATCGCATAACGGGATCTTGTTTGACTCCATAAGGCACTGGTCTTAAACGTGAAATCTATTTTAAATCTGTGGAATCTCGTTTATTTCTATCAAGTATTTGATGTTTTAGCTGTATCTCCTGGATTTATCATCCTCATTTATAGAAGGGTCCACCTCCCTTAGCGTGCAAGGAGACAGCTTAAAGAGAGAGATTGGGGATAAAGGTGACAGCCCCCAATCTGAGCCGTTGTCGCGGTGCCCTGAACAATCTGTGCGACAACAAGACCCAAAGTTGTTAAACTTATACAACCTTGTGGAATCATCAGCAATGCTAGTAGCTAAAATATGTCTAGGATCTTTGAGGTCCTTGATTACAACATCATGAGGTGAGAATTCTACTATTTTCCCTTCACCTGAATGAGTTATCTAATAAACAAATAGAAGGTTGGATGACAAGGTAGGAACACATAGTACATCATTAAACTGACCATTATTTAGATGAATGGTTCCAGATCCTACAACACTAAGAGACCTATCATCACCAACATAAAAATGTTTGGTGTTACAATCATTTAAAGAAGAAAACATGGCTTTATTTTTGGCCATGTGGTAAGAAGCTCTAGAATCAATGAGCCACTCATGAGAATGAGAAGAAGAAGATACATTTAATGTATAACCAAATCTTGATGCTTGACAACCACAAGCAGAAAGTGCCATTCCTGAGGATGAAGGTGAAGAGTACTCCAAATTGATGTTGTGCTTCTTCATTGCTGCTTATAAGGCTTCCATCTCCTTAAAACATTTGGACTCTATATGGCCATCACGATTACAAAAGTTGCAATGTCTATCAATCTTCTTCCCTTTTTTATTTATTTGTCTTATCATTTTGATGAGTTGTTTTTTCAGTTTGCATCTGAAATTGCTTTGGACCCTTGTTTGGTTTCAGACCATACTTTTTAGGATACTGCTTCTTGGGATTCTTTTGATATGGTTGCTATTGGGTTGCTAAGGCTTTCTTAGAAGCATTTCCAGAAGTGATAAGACCAAGGTGTAAGAGTTTTTCTTGTTCTCTTATAAAAAAATCGCAAAAGGCATCAAAAGAGGGGTTCTTGTAGGTGGTTCCTGAAGAAATGATGGCTTCTCTAGTGGAATGGAAGGTGGAAACAAATACAGAGTATGTAGGGCCAAGCTTAGCAAGAATGCAATAGATGAGGCTACCATCTTCCTTTTTGACCTTGCACTCTTCTAAAAGAAGTCTAAGGGTCTTGAATTTGGACAAAAAATCTTCAATAAAGGAGAAATTATTGGGGTCCAAAGTAAGCAACTCATTTTCAAGCTGGTGGGCCCTGATTTGATTTTGAATGCCAAAGACAATATTTAGCTTTTCCAGGGCTTCATTAGGGGTGTCAATGTCAAGGATATGAAATCGAAGATCTTGAGCAATGGACATTCCTATCAACCCTCGTGCTTGATATTGTTTATTTTCCCATTTAGCGACTTTATCATCATCGAAAGGTTTAGTTTCTTGTCTTGTGGCTATTCTATAGAGCCCTTTACTTCTAAGTATATCTACCATGTGAGGTAACCATTGGAAATAATTGGTGCTGTTAAGAATAATCGGGCATGTACTTTCCATTTTTTAAAAAACTGAAGCCGAAAAAAGTTGAAACTAATTGCCCCAATGGAAAGATCTCGAAAAATTAGGCTGATTAAAAAAAAAGCGGCTCGAAAAACGACTTTCGGATGAAGAAATTGTTAATCTAGGTTGTCATTGATGTCAATGTGGCATTGACCGAGATATCAATATTCTTGAGATGCCTGGTTTCAGATGATGATGCCAAGACTCTTGGTTGACTAGGACACTATCAATGAAGATGTTAAGTCACGAAGAAGTCAAACCACTAATGAAGGAAGCCCTAAGTACTTGATCTAATGTTGCATGCACTTGATGATCTAGATCTTAACCAATGATGTCTTATGATGATGTCATACACTTGGATGATACTTGATGATGACATATGATGATGTCATACACATGGATGATACTTGATGAATTCATTCACTTGATGAAGGTTGGAAGACTAGATGATGATGTGGAAGATCTCATTTGATGGCTGGAAGACTAATTTGAAGTTCTCTTAATGATGCTGCACTATAACATATCACTGCACAATTATGTGATGAAATGGATGATACACTCGTTGTTGGACACTATCATGATGATGTGGATGTCTTACATGTTCCTATGATGGTGAAGAAGCCAAATAATGGAGAAGACAAACAATGGAGAACCCAAACAAAGAAGCCATACTGTCCTAATCATTTTCTGCACTAAATAATTCAATGGGCAGTCACAAAGAAAAATGTTTTCACCACCTTAGAGGTAACCTTTCAAAATGGATCCTATACCATCTTGTAGAGTATATTTTTCCCTTTCTAATGAGCCCTTACTTGCCCCCAAACTCCCGGTGGTTGATGAGATAATGAATTTTTAAGTTTAGAATTTTTATTTTTATTTTTTATCTAGCCGACCTAAGCTAACATACATATGTCGGCTCTCATCTCCAACAGTCATGTACTCTCTTTAAAGGACGAAATCACTATAAATATAAGTCGAAACCTTCATTTTTCACCATCAATTTCGGTGAAGAATATCATAGGAGTTCAGAGAGGACCAAAAACACAGTAAGGAGGGCGAGAAGGACAGTTAAGGATAATTTCTGTTTGGGATACCATACAAAGAAGTCGGATTGCAGCACTGTGGTGGAATGTCACGTCTAAAACTTTAAAACATATATATTATATTGCAGACTCGTTATTGCAGACTTACACAGAAAAAATGGATTTGTTGTAGCATTGTTTGCAGAACTGTGGAGCCACACTTTTGGACTTGTTGTAACACTTCCTTGCAGATTTGTGGCAGCATATTCTCGATCCTGTAGCAGCATTTTTTCTGACCTTTATTTCACACCTGTAATAACACTTGTTGCAGATCTGTGGTGATCATTTAGCTTCAGACCTGAACTAATATAATTCAGATTTGTGCACAGAAGGAACAATGTTGCTACTTGTGGAGACAGTCCTGTGGAGGCAACTCGTTGCTTGAAAAACAATCTTAGTTTGAAGAGACACAGCTACAGTTACACTTGTACAATCCTCAAATCTTCAAGCTTGGAAAATGTGAGGCTAGAACTTAACATCTGAAGGATCTTAAGGTTTATATTGGCAAAGCTTGTGAAGACTTGAAGTGCAGACCTTGATCTAAGAGAGGCTTGAACTATTTTAGAAGGTACCTTGGGGCAGAATCAAAGGCGCTCTTAAAAATATTGAAGACATTCTTGAAGAACAACTTATTGAGCACAGTATTTTGGGATCAAGGGAGATTAGTGAAGCAACAGTATAACAGAAAAAAAAGTGAAGAAGAAAAAAAGTGAAGAAGACTTGAAGATAAGACTAAGAAGACTTTGTGGAGTGACCTTGAAGAAGATTGAAGATATTTGGTTGAGAAGCCTTAAGTGATCTTGGAAATAACATTGAAGATCATGATGCATTGTTGATGTCATCATGAGGTAACCTGGAGAAATTGTTTGGGTACGATGAAGAGCAGTGGTGACACCTTCTAAGAAGAAAAGGTTGTCATTGATGATGTGACGTGGAGAGTAAGTGTGACAGGGCTCGTTGAAGAAGACTTTGGGAGTCGTGAAGAATAACCAAGCATATTTTGACGAAGTGAAGTTGACGGTTGGAGCCTCATAGAGACAAGGTTGGTGCCTTGGAAGATAGGGTTGGAGCCTTAGAGGATTGGTGTCCTCAAGAATCTAGGTTGGAGCCTGAACCAAAGAAGGGTTGGTGCCCTTGGGGTTGGAGCCTCTAAACGCAAGGTTGGTGCCTTGGATAGATAGGGTCGAAGCCTTAGAGGTCGGAGACTCACAAAAGTCCAAGTTGGTGCTTGGCAACAGGTTGGAGCCTGTGAGATTGAAGATTGGTGTCTTCGTCTAGGGTTGGAGCCCTACACCTATTGTACATATTTTATTGTATCTATTTTATTGAAGAATATAATAAAATAATTTATTCTTCTTGTTCATTTTGTGTTCTAATTATAAGTGATCTAACCGGTAAAAATAACAATTGGAAAGAAACACTGATTCACCCCCCTCTCAGTATTTCCAACAATTGGTATCAGAGCTAGTACCTTCACTCAAAGCCTAACAGCTTGAAGGTTGATCATTAGAACACAAATGGCAAAGCCAAGAAAGAAAGTCTCCAATCCTCCTAAAGATGTGTCTTCCCCAACCATTGAAATTGAAGTAAATCAATTTGCGAAGGCTCCATTGTTCAATGGAAATTTGATATATGGGTGGCAAGAATGAGGAATTTCTTGAAGACTCAAGGAATTGAAGTTTGGAAATCAGTGATTACTAATGGCACGATGGACGAAGAATCCAAGGATACAATACAAGAGCAATGAAGGCAATTTTGAATGGGTTACCAAATTCTGTGAAGGCCAATTTTGAAAAATGTTCGTCAACAAAAGTCATATGGGACAAACTTCATGATCTTCACTGAAAAGGAGAGTTGACAATGATCTTTAGTCAAGAAGATGATGGAAAATAAGAAAGAAGTCCAGAATTCGTCAAGGAAGCTGAAGATAAGAGAGATGACAACAAGGCTAAAGAAGACCTAGAAGATGAAGAACAAAGAAGACTTTGAAGAAGATCTCCTGAATAAACTTATGGCTTCCATGGAAGAGATTAACTGTTTGAAAAAGGAAAATGAGGAACTTAAGAAGAAAACGCAAGATGGTAACCAAGACAAGACAAGGAAGGAAGTTGACTTTGTCAAGCTTCAAGTACAAGAAAGAGATGAGGAGCTCGCCAAACTTAAAGAGGAATTTCATCAAAACAAAAGAAAGCATCATGAAGAAGTCATATCTATGACAAATCAATTGGATAAGGCAAGAAGAGGGAAGAAACCTTGTCAAGCCACCTTGAACAAAGACTTACGAGCTTGAACAATCTTGAAGCAGAGATTGGTCTATACAAGGAAGAGGTCTCCTCTCTTAGATCTCAACTAGAAGAAGCAAGGAAACAAGCGCAAGGAGCTGAGAAGGTGATGGAAAATTTGGCATTCATAGAAGGACAAGTTAATGAAGCAGAAAAGGAGAGAAACACCATGATATGCCAACTAGACGAAAAGAATGAAGAAATCTTGAAACTAAAATCAAACATCAATCTTCTCAAGGCCGAAACATGTGAAGCTACAAGAATAAAAGAAGAAATGGAGAGTAGTCTAGCAAAGGAGAATGAAGAAGTATTCATAATGAAATCAAATATCATCTCCCTTAAAATCGAAGCACATGAGGCAACAAGGATGATGGAAGAAATGAAGAAGCAACTACTTATGAAAGATGAAGATTGTGAAAAGTTGAAAGGAGAAATTGTATTTCTTGAAAAGGAAGTTGAATTGCTAAATAAAAACATGAAAAGCTCTCAAACGCTAGATGACATCCTAAGTCAGCAAAGGTCTCCCCTTGATAAATCAGGTCTTGGCTATGCAGGTGAATCCTCAAGCAAGAATGATAATGCTTCAGATAACAAAGATGTGAGGAACCTAGAAAGAAATGTTGATGCTCCCAGTTCCAACAAAGGCAAGGAGAAGAATCAAGACAACAATGGAAGAAATTTTACTCCAGGAAGACTTGCATATGGTGTCAAGAATACAAAAGGCAATGAATCTCATCAAAGAATCCCAAGGCAAAAAGACTTCAAAAGTACTTCAAGGAACTCTTCATCTCCCAGGTACCAAAGTATATTTCTTGGATATTGCTATTCTTGTACAAACTTTGGGCATGTGGCAAAAGATTGTAGGGCATATCACAAAGACAAATATAATGGTCCTCGTCAATCTCCTCAAAGAAATTTTGCAAGAAGAAGTCATGATTTATTTTTCATGAACAAGATAGAGTGCTTCAATTGCCATAACATTGGACATATGGCACATGATTGTAACTTGACTTGGGTCCCTGCACAAGCTAGAACCATGTCAGAGAAGAAAGTTACACAAGTATGGAGAAGGAAACAAGTTGAATTTGGAAGTTTCTTGAACACTCCAACGAACAACACATGTTGTTGACTAGATGAAGTCATGCTTGATATTCCAAGTATTTGATGGTGAAACCCTGCCAAAAAGAGACCATGCATATAGTTAGGGGGAGTTTGAGATTCTTGAGTATTCTTGAAGAAAGTGATCCGTGAGTGGGCCCTATGAAATCCTTGATGAGTTACACATGGACAATCTTGATAAATCATCTTTCGGAAGTAACTCCATCGAAGAAAAACATGATTTTATGATGATGCCTTCTACTTGATCACACAAGGTGAGCAATCCTTCATGAGCTAAAGGAATTTGTCTAGACAGGGAGAGATGGTACAACACATAAAGAAATACAAACACATCTATCATGAACTATATTGCCAGAAGAAAGAGCACCATGGCAGGGGGAGTAACATACCTATGAAAGACTACAATTCATGAAGAAAAGAAGCAGCTTTACAGGGGGAGTATTTGGGCGAGAAATTAGAAGGACAAGAATATTGCCATCAATGACAAAGGGGGAGATTGTTAATCAAGGTTGTCATTGATGTCAATGTGGCATTGACCAAGATGTCAATATTCTTGAGATGCTTGGTTCCAGATGATGATGCCATGACTCTTGGTTGACTAGGACACTATCAATGAAGATGTCAAGTCACGAAGAAGTCAAACCACTAATGAAGGATGCCCTAAGTATTTGATCTAATGTTGCATGCACTTGATGATCTAGATCTTAACCAATGATGTCTTATGATGATGTCATACACTTGGATGATACTTGATGCTGACATATGATGATGTCATACACATGGATGATACTTGATGAAGTCATACACTTGATGAAGGTTGGAAGATCTCATTTGATGGCTGGAAGGCTAATTTGAAGTTCTACTAATGATGCTGCACTATAACATATCACTGCACAATTATGTGATGATATGGGTGATACACTCATTGCTGGACATTATCATGATGACGTGGATGTCCTACATGTTCCTATGATGATGAAGAAGCCAAATAATGGAAAAGACAAACAATGGAGAACCCAAACGAAGAAGCCATACTGTCCTAATCATTTTCTGCACTAAATAATTCAAGGTCAGTCACAAAGAAAAATGTTTTTCACCACCTTAGAGGTAACCTTTCAAAATGGATCCTATACCATCTTGTAGAGTATATTTTTCCCTTTCTAATGAGCCCTTACCCCCAAACTCCTAGTGGTTGATGAGATAATCAATTTTTAAGTTTAGAAAATATTTTTTTTATCTTGCTGACCTAAGTTAACATACATATGTCAGCTCTCATCTCCAACAGTCACGTCCTCTCTTTAAAGGACGAAATCACTATAAATATAAGTCGAAACCTTCATTTTTCACCATCAATTTCGGTGAAGAATATCACAGGAGTTTAGAGAGGACCAAAAACACAGTAAGGAGGGAGAGAAGGACAGTTAAGGATAATTTCTGTTTGGGATACATACAAAGAAGTCGGTTTGCAGCAGTGTGGTGGAATGTCACGTCTAAAACTTTAAAACATATATATTATATTGCAGACTCGTTATTGCCGACTTACACAGAAAAAATGGATTTGTTGTAGCATTGTTTGCAGAACTGTGGAGGCACACTTTTGGACTTGTTGTAACACTTCCTTGCAGATTTGTGGCAGCATATTCTCGATCTTGTAGCAGCATTTTCTCTGACCTTTATTTCACACCTGTAATAACACTTGTTGCAGATCTGTGGTGATCATTTAGCTTCAGACCTGAACTAATATAATTCAGATTTGTGCACAGAAGGAACAGTGTTGCTACTTTGGTGCAGATCTGTGGAGCAACTCTCCTCCTTGAAAAACAATCTCGGTTTGAGAACACGGCTACGATTACACTTATTCCAATCCTCAAATCTTCAAGCTTGGAAAATGTGAGGCTAGAGCTTAACATCTGAAGGATCTTAAGGTTTATGTTGGCAAAGCTTGTGAAGACTTGGAAGTCTGGACTATTGATCTAAGAGAGGCTTGAACTATTTGAGGAAGGTACCTTGAGGCTGAAATCAAGAGCACTCTTCGCATGAGTTGATGCCTTGGATAGATAGGGTCGAAGCCCTAGAGGTCGGAGACTCCCAATAGTCCAAGTTGGTGCTTGGCAGTTGGAGCACGGAAGATTGAAGATTGGTTTCTTCGTCTGGGTTGAACCTTCTATTGTGCCACCTTTTATAAAGAACTCTGTCTAAAAATTTATTCTTATTGTTCATTTTGTGTTCTAATTATAAGTGATCTAACCAGTACAAATAACAATTGGAAAGAAACACTGATTCACCCCCCTCTCAGTATTTCCAACAGTTATGCCTTTTTGAAAAAACTGAGTTGTAGATGCCGAATAGTTACGAGAACGATTTGAAATTGATGATGATGTTCAACTTAAAAAAAAAAAATCCCGCCCCTTTAACAAAAAACTTTTTACAAAAGAAGCTTGAGAAAGAGACTTGATCCCTAGACCTCTATTCTCATAAACTAACTTCTCACCAAGTGAGATAGTAAAAGGATTCTGTAATTGTTTGAAAGGAGGAAGGGGTGGTTTTTTTTTCTTTTTTTCTCATAGTCTTCGGTGTGCATGCTTTTTCCTGCACAAAAAACAAAAAAATTGAGAAAAAGAAAACGAAATGCAAGCCTTATGGCAGAATGTTAGATTTTCGGTTAGCTTTACCAGCAACTATCTATTTTTTCACTATTTCTGATTCCTCGAGATCGCACAAAGACGCGGGGAAAGAGCATACGTAACAAGAAAAATCCCTTCTTCCTGTTTCTGATTTGGCGAGATCGCACACAGCATAGAGAAAAGAGCATACATAGAGAAGATGGTATATATCCGACAAATAAATAAAACTTAAAAACCGAAATAAACAAAGGGAACCGAAATAAGCAGAACTATTAACAAATAGAATTGCGAAACAGATACTTTATACCTCTAGATCTGAACTGGCATAACTTGGGTAACCATAAACCTTTTTGCATGAAACGAAAGGCGTTCCTCACTGTAATAGACGCTCCGGACACAATAGAGCAGTTCTCCAGGCCAGAAAAAGTTCAGAAATAGTAGATCTAGAAAACGACAATTGCATGCAGTCAAACCGGCTTCAGATTTGGATCAACAATGGATGCGCCCCTCAAAATAGCTTTGATACCATGTAGGAATTTACAGGGTAAGTTCCTTAGATCAAAAACCAAAGGTCACCACTCACAAATAGATCACAAATCAGTACACCAGTATTATCACGTGGTTAAAACCCTCGAAGAGGGAAACAGTTCACAGCCTGAGCCAATGTGGCCACTTCAGGCAATTTATTAATATAAAAAGAAATGTTACATATGTTTCTCTCATAAACGGTTACCGGACAAATGACCCTCCATGCTCTTTAAATAGAGATCATTGACCAATCGGGTGTTAAGCCACATATCAAGTGTTGTTAATAACGAGGAGAGAGTGAGCCGTCGGATCACTACAAGTCATGACCGTTGGATTATAAGTTACAAATGTACATAGTAAAGAAACACACTTTACCTACCTCTAGACTAGACTAAGTTATTCTTAACTATTTCCTATGTGTTGGAATATCCTAACAGTGAGAACTAAAGGTTACCATGACATATCCACAGCTCGGTTTTGGGCTGAAGGAGAGTCATCTATATTTCGGTTTGGGTCAGTCAATATCTAGCATAACTCATAAAGGAGCCGAAGGTAATTATAGTACAAAGGAGGGTTACTACAGCAGAAAGAGATTTCGGTATTGGGAATAAAACGTGTAGAAAGAAAGCCGTGAAAGAATCTCTAGAAGACCAAGGCTAGATCGAAGGAAGAACAAAAGGAATCACTTCATTTAAAGACTAGGGACTGAACTTTCTAAGGCTGGTGCAGAATGGTGCAGAGTAGTGCTGAACAGTGCAGAAAAGAAAGAAGCTACAAGGAAGGAGTGGCAAGGTCTTGGAGGCATATTTAGGTCAAGGATTTGTGTCATGGTTACAGTACCTGTCAACTGAAAGATTATAAGAAGAATTACTTGCGGGTTTTCCTCTCCAAGAGGGAGAGGTTTTGGCCCTGGCTTGAAGAGCCAAAATCTTGTGTCTTTTATGTTTTGATAATTGAATTGATGAAAGATCTAATAAGCTAATGAAGAGAAGATCTAAGTAAGAGAACTAAGTTCACAGGTAATTATGAAATAGAGAATTGAATTAAACTGTGCCCTATCAAATTATCAACATGGTTTCAGAGCTAAGGTGATGAAGACAAAGGGTTATGTGACAAGGAGACACTCAAAGATTAAAGAGCAAGAATCAATTTCTCTAGAAAGCATCAAAGTCAAAGTCAAATTCTACTTTGAAAAGTCAACTAAGTTTGCTTGGAAATCCTCAAGCCATCTCAAGAAGGCCTTCAACTTTACTCAAAGAACCCACATATCTAGGAGGTAATCTTTGGCTTCAAAGATTCTTGATATTGAATACATTGTGGAAGGACTCAACATCAAGGACCACCTAACACTATTGAAGACATCATCATTCTGAAGTAATCCTTGATCATCAAGGATCCAAGATCACTACTTTGAAATCAATCTAAGAGGGAGATTCTGGGATCATCTTAATTAGCAAGGAAGCTGATTAAAGAAGAAAGCATATTTCCAAGTAAGTATGCTATGTCTTTTAGAATGATTTCTTGCAAGGAAAGTAACAAACTGTTTGGAATTGAAAACTTTCGTGCATGGAAGATAATGACAGATCTAAACTTAATTGAAAGTGAAGTAATGGACTATGTCAAAGGTTCTCAAGTTGAACCATCAAAAGAAAATATTCAAGCCTATACCAAATACACAAATGGAGAAATAAGATCTAGAAGAATCCTTATAGAATCCATAAAGGACTCTATCATTCCCTATGTGTCAAATCTAGAATCATTAAAAGAGATATATGATAAATTAGTAGAGCTATTCTCGGTAAGTCCTGCAGGAGAAATAGTAACTTTAAGACAAGAGTTATTCAAGTTGAAGATGTCAAGGGAGAAAGGAATTGTGAAAATTTGAGTTATGCTTCTCCTAATTAAATAAGTTATTAATGCTCAATTTTCAGATTAATACCAAAGCAAACACATAACAGACTTTCACTAATTCAGATCTAGAAAAGAAAAGTACATGCATACATAGACAAAGTGGCACACAGGATTTTCTGAACAATTGTCCCCAGAAAAACCCAATGTGCGAAAACCGATCTTTTGGCTGCTGGAGGGTTTGTATTATTAAGTAGTTTTCTGAATACAACAAATCTGGGCACCATACTGGTTAACCTGACAGAGAAAAACATAGATCGACAACTAACCCGCTGTTCTGAAGCCAAAACGTTGACTGATCCACACTGTCAAACGGGATTTACAAGACTCAGCCAGATCTTGGCCCTAGAAACCCCAGCACTGCGCCTGAAGTCCCTCCGTCAGCCTAGACAGCCTCTGCATGCCTTTGTGCTGGCCTGGAGAGGGTTGCATAACCCCAGAATGGGTGATGCAGAACCTACATTGCCCTTGAGGGTCTCTGCATAACCCAGATAGTTCCCCTGCTGCCCAGCGCTACCCCAGAAGGGACTGTGTAGAACCTGCGTAGCTGAAGTTGCCTATGGGCTGCGCAACTGCTGCCCTCTTTGCTGCTGCTGCCTTTGCTTCTCTGCGCTGCCTCTGGAAGCTTCTCTCTGCCTCTTGCTGATTCTAGGCACTAGGATCAGACCATCCCCGTTGCTTAAACTACCCCTCTCTGCAGTTGAAACACTTCTGGAAATTCTTAGCAAACCACACCCTAGAATTTCAGCTTAGTTTCACTGCTCTACCTGTCGGAATTTACAGGGTATGTTCCTTAGATCAAACACCAAAGGTCACCGCTCACAAACAGGTCACAAATTAGTACACCAGTATATCACGTGGTTAAAACCCTTGAAGAGGGAAACAGTCCACGACTTGAGCCAACACGACCACTTCAGGCAATTTATTAATATAAAAAAGAAAATTTACATATGTTTTTCTCATAGACGGTTACCGAACAAATGACCCTCCATGCTCTATAAATAGAGATCATGGACCAATCGGGTGTTAAGCCACGGATCAAGTGTCGTTAATACAGAGGAGAGAGTGAACTGTCGGATCACTATATATCGTGACCGTCGGATTATAAGTTACAAATGTACATAGTAAAGAAACACACTCTACCTAACTCTACACTAGACCAAGTTATACTTAACTATTTCCAATGTGTTAGAATATCCTGACATCCCCCCTTAAGAACAACTTGCAATAGGATTGAAGGATTGACAAAGGTGACACAAAAGGAGACTATTTCCTATGTGTCAAAATATCCTAACACTGCTTCCGTGTGTGTGTTCTCTAATTGACCCCAAGCCTTTATACTTGCTCGTTGGGAAACTAACAACCATGATTAGATCTTGAATCAATGGCTTAGATTAAAAAAAAGCTTGATCCATGTGAGTTAAGTCAATTTTATCACATGTTTAATTTAATTAACTTTAATCTTTTAATTTTCCTAAGTTAGACTTAGGGTCCTTAATTAAAAAATATTAATTAATTAAATATCTCCCAAACTAGATGGAATTTCCCAAATCCTTTTTTGGGTCTTGGAGATCAGGTGTACTCTAGTCCCTCCACCAAGTTTCAGGGCTAGAGCACATCCGATGCTACCCCAATACACAAAATCTCAACACTCCCTCTTAGCATGGAGTGTGCTCTAGCAATACAGAACACCATTAATCACAAGATCTTGGCAATGGTTTCTGTGCTGCTGATGCTTGGCCTGCTGCCCTTCATCACTACACTGTTGCTACCATTCTGTACTGCAGCCCTTGACGCTGCCACTGTCACATCTGTACTGCAACTCCCTCTCAATCTGCTGCATCATGCTGCCAATCACTGCACTGCATCTTCAGTTGTTGAGAGAAACAACTGAAACTCCTGCCTTATCTTTGACAGACAAGTCAGTTGGGCTGCATCCTCATCACTGAAGCTCCATAGGCTGCTGATCTGTGCTGCATCTAGAGGTTTTTGCGCAGCTATAGCTCTGCATTGCATAAGTAGTCCTCTAACTGTGCTGCTGAAGCACATCAACTTCTGCATTGAAGTACTCTATGCTGCTGCTGCACTGCGCTGTCCTCTCGAAGCGTCCACGCTGCTGCAACGCTACTCTGTGTCAGCATCTCTACTCTGCGCTACTGAAGTCACATCAACCCCTACGTTGTTGCTACATTTGCACTGCGCTGTCCTCCTGAAGCCTCCACGCTGCTGCAACGCTGCTCTGTGTCAGCATCTCTACTCTGCGCTGTTGAAGTCACATCAACCCCTACGTTGCTGCTACATCTGCACTGCGCTGTTTCCTTCAACCTTCAGCTCTGCCTCTGCTTCATCCGTGATTCTCTGCATCAACTGCTCCGCTTGTCCCGCTACTGGCTTAAGGCTCCTGTACCTCTATCTTGAGGGGTTTTCTATATAAAATTGTTGTTTAACCTTGCTGAAAGCCTATGCCTTGTACCCAAACTCATTCTCTGATTATTCATAGTGTTATACATCATATTCCTTCAGAAAATACGCTGCCCTTGCTGCAGCAAATTTCTGCATACTCAAAGTCTTGGGAAATCAGGTTTTTTCTTGACTAGTCGGGAAGGAGGAACTGTTTAACATAGCAAAACGACTTTGTTTGAGCTGAAATTCGACATGGACGTCCCTCTTGACCTATTCTAACATATTCCAGAACCTTGACCCGTCATTTTACGCAGATTTCCTTATTCACTCATTTTAGGGCCAAAATCCTCACTTTTCCCCACCTTTTTGCCCTTAAAAGTTGAGTAAAGGTTGCTGCTGATATTTATTTTGGTTGCTGAACATTTTCAGAGATATGATATGATAGCTGAAGCCCTCATACCTGAAGAATGCGTTTTTCAGGCATGATCTGCTGAAGAATCCATTTTTGGGATACTACAGTGGTATCAGAGCATAGTTCTGGCTCAGCCTGTGGAGCTGGCTATCTATGGAAAATATGAGGATCACAATGCCTACATTCTTACCTGAAGTACCGAGGCAACATGGTCGTATACCTCTTGAAGATTATTTTAGAGAATGGAAGTCCATGGGGGAAGACTTAAAAGCAATTTTGCCCTTCAAAGATTACTGTCAGCTCAGAGAGGATGGATTTTCTAGCATGCAGAGTTCAGATTTGCAGCATACTACTGGAAGATCACCTCTTCCCATGCATGAGGGATCCACTAGTCCCTGTGAGTCTAAGCCCAAGAAGACCAGAACGGTGAAAAAGGAGAGTTTATTCTTTTTCAGATCCAGAAAAGATGCATCCACTGTTGAGGAGGTCAAGAGTTTATTCTTTTTCAGATCTAGAAAAGATACATCCACCTTTGAGGAGGTCAAGAAGAATGAAGAAAAAGAAGAGGAAGTACCATGTGCTTCCAATTCTAATCGAGAAGAAGAGATCACATCACCTCTTGAGGAGGCTTGTGGAAACACTGTCACACTTGTGGAGGAGCAGCCACATGCTTCGACAGTTGGGGCAGCCAACACTTTTGAGGATGGGACTCTTGTAGATCAAGGGTCAAATCTCATTGCTACTATAGAGCAGCCTGGTTGCACTACGCTGTGCAACATGGAAACACTCAAGGAGGAATCGAACCATCATTCTCATGAGCCATTGTTGGATTGTACATTACATTGGAGGTTGGGGTTTGAAGCCTTGAAGATGGATGGTAGACATCTTGGAGTAAGAAATCCTTTCTCCCTTCAAGATGACACTTTCTCAATGAGCTCCTCTTAGCTCAAAGAGAAACTTCTACTTTCAGATCCAAGACCTCATTGGTTTTGGAAGACTATGGATGAGAGGGAGGTCTCAAGGAGAGATCTCATTGGAGATGCACTTCGACACACCATGGGGTGCAATGACTTTCTTCCCTTCTCACAAGAGCAGATAGAAGATGGAGGACATCTTCGGATGGATAACATCTCTCATGCTTGTGTTGGACATCCCTTGAGCCATACACATCATGATGGGAGGTTTTTGCCTACCACCTATTTGATTCTTGATAGGGTCTCATTGATCCCTGAGAAGTTTATATTTCAAGATCCCATGAAGTGCAAAGTCAGAAACTTGATTTGGGAGGATGGTAGCCCTCATGGGAGGAATACCAGGATGAGGAGAAGAAGAAGGCATCCACAAGTGATTGAGTGGATGTGGTCGATGAGCAAGGAGCTAGGAGGCTACTTGCATATCTATGACACCAGGCAGCAGGAGGCTTGGCTGCGTTGGTTACTCTTGAAAGAGTTTGGCCATCACTTGGCAAACACTCTTCCTAAGAGTAGGAGGATGGGGAAAAGATGGATGGATACTTGCATCATTGAGCAGCATAGAGTATGGATGCATGGTGTTGATGTGTTACTCATGTCATTCATTGTGTCTTCATCACATGATTGGTATGATGGAAGTATGGGGAGGCAACAAAATGTCTTGTTGCTTTGCTTGGGAGAGCAAGGGCAGATTTGCTCTCACACTTTGCATGATGTTGCAGGAGGAGGAGATGGCACTATCTCCTTGATCTTTGATGATGGCTTGGAAGCACTTCCATCCTGGGCGGTGTTCCACATTTGTTGCAGCATTGTTAGAAGAGTCTTTGACAAGGAGCATGTCAAAGAACAGAGCTTTGTATTGACAGGAGCTTACTTGCATGAGCTCACAGCATTGTCACCTTGGAGAAGATATTTATGGATGAAGTGTGCCCAGCAGAGATATGGTGGATCTATAACCCATAGGTCCCAGGATCACCTCATATTTTTTGCACTTAGAGGAGGTAATGATGATAGAGACATTTATCACTATGGCATATTCTTCTTAACTTGGATTTCCAAGCATAAGGAGGATTATCTTCTTGTAGCACATGGTTCATTCTTCTTCATAGCATGCAAAAACACTATGGAGGACTCATTTATGGATCCATGTACCATCTTACTTCCAGCATATGGTGAGGAGTTTGTCTATACATTCATTGATTTGCACACTCTTGCCATTCCTATGCAGTGCATTGCTTCACAAGGGGACAAGCTTGTCATATTGCTCTATGAGTTTTATTGGGCCAATCTACATGATGGAGGCAACCATCTCTTTTGTGGCTTTGGGAAAATGTTTTATCACCTCATGTATGTTCATTTGCAGCACTATATCATGTATTATATGAAGACAAGCATGTCTAACATAAACATTTTTCCTTGTACTCTTATCAAGCAGCAACTTGTAAAACTGCGCTGTACTTGTTGGGGAAGCTGTTGGTACCTCTTTTCATCACATGTAACCTTCAACGCTTCCTTCATTTTGCTGCTGATCATGTCTCCATTTGCTGATATAGATCAGATTTGTATGGGAGGCTTGATTATGAGGGAGACACATGAGTTGGATGTGTGTTTGAGTGGGAAGAATTCTCACATTCTCTGCACTACATGTTCTAATGGGAGCATGGGAGGAGGCATGGACACCACTACTACATATGTGTTCTCTTTTGAGGTGGGCCATGAGATTGATATTCATCCATTGTACAGCCATGGGCAAGTGTTTGGTCTTATGTTGTTGTCATATTTAGCCATTTACTATCCATTAGTAGATGTGATGAATCTTGTACATTGCTTGCCATGTAACTTTCTGAAGTTGCAGTGGATGAGACTACGTTGTATCCTTGTGAGAGATTGTTTGCATTATGTATCCTCATGTAACACCTTCAGCAAACATCTCATTAGGATGATCCATGATACACATGTCCTATTCTTTGTGGATGAATTGTTTTGGGCCAGCCTGTTCTTCATTGTTGGAGGAACCTTCTTTGGAGGATTGTTCTTCACTTTGCCATTGGAGGGCAATGATTTTGCAGCCCAAGATCAGCATACACTCTACACTTGTCATGAGTGGAGAGAAGGACAGCATGGGGTAAGCTATGATGCTTGCCAAGATCAGATTTTCAGCCCACCTTCATTACCAGAGCTTGAGGTGGAAGGATATTTTCAGGAGTTGCCTTGTCGGGAGGTGGCTCATTTTGTTTGGATGATTGCTTGGGGATGGAGGATCCACATGAGAGAGATGTTCCTCACTTCATGCCTTGAGTGGAGAGAGGTGATGAGCTAGTACACAGTCAATGGGACAGCTTACACCATGACAGATATAGCACAGCTGGAGTCATGGTCTTCATCAGTCATAGCTAGAGGCAGTGCACAGTCCGAGCCATGGGACTTGGGCTATTATTGGCCATGGTGGCGATGGGATCCGGGAGGATTGTTGGTTGGCTGGTACCATGAGAGATCAGTTTGGGATCCTGGCATTGAGAGATCCCTTCATATCAGGATGATGCAGAGTATAGGGGAGATTCAGTGGCGCATCTGGGACCCAGGCATATTTTGCAGTATCGGTGGAGAGCATCCGCTAGGAGGAGACTTGTTCAGGCAGTTGCTTGAGGGCAAGCAACATTTTGCCGGGGGGGACTGTAATATTCCTAATTTGCGTGGAATATTCTATTTTGTTTATTTTTCCACCTATAGTTTGTAAATAAATAAAAAGTGAGTAAAAGGGGTCTAAACTGACTTAAATGAAATAAGACATCCACCTAGTAGCACAACGTTGTGACTTAAGTGGGAGTCAAGGGGGGACCCAACACCACGTGGAGAAGGGGGCCTATGTACACTCTAGAAGTTTCTCCAAGCTTCTGTGGAGATAAGGAGGAGAATGTGGATAAGGATGAGGATGTGGAGGAGAGAGAGAGACTACGTTGGGTTTTGGAGGGAAACCAACACTATAAAAGATGGAGGAGCCTCCTCATTTCATTCATGCTTGGATTCTTGGATTATTGATTATTGAGTGAGACATTTGTCTTTCTTTGGCACGCTGGCTGTTTAGCCCATCTGCTGCACTGTTTAGTGCAACCGAGTGTCTCTGTGCGGAGATCTCACCCTTAGCCCCGGGGGACTTCGAGTGCCTACTCGGGCAAGGTTATTTTCTTAGCATCATCCTCCAGGACAACGTTATTGCTGCAGCAATGTAATACTGTGTTGTAGGGTGTTGCCGTGGTGACTTCACGAAACCACTTCCTTCTCTTGTTTTTCAGAGGGAGAGCCTCTCCTTCCTTTGGAGGATCAGATTGGAGGACTTGGAGCTGATTTGCAGATCTTGGCACTTGGCCAAGGAGTTTTATCCCACTACTGCGCAGTCCCTCTCAGTGTCTGCGTTATTTTCATGGAGGGTTTGCAGGTTGATTTGTAGGGAAGATCTCAAGTGTAAGGATCAGCCTTCCACTTGGAGGTCCATTGGAGGAGGTCTACTTCAGTTGGTGCATCATCTTCAGCCTTCTCTATTGTGTTCCAGATTGAGTTGCAGCTGCTGCCTAGCAACTCCGGCATTTTTGCCATTTTGTGTGTTTCAGCCAATCCCTTGGAGGATTGAGGTATTTTTGCTTGTAAGGGTTAGAGCTTGCTCCCCTATTTGTATTTGAGCCATATATTGTCATATCCATGTGTTGACATCAGTTTTCAGCAGTATTCTATCATATACAACATTTTCTTAGTCTGGGGTTTATGCAGAAATAGCAGTACTTTTCATGTTTATGTACATGTGTTGTGGAGGCTTGCATTTCTTCTCTTGAGAGTTTGTTTCCTCAATATTTGTACTCTCTTCTGCTGCTATACATTATTATTGGCTATATATGCATCTTCTGTCTCACAGCTACTGCAGAAAACGCTGTAGGGTTTCTAGATTATTTTCTTGTCTTGCGGCACCTCTATCTTGAGGGGTTTTCTATAGAAAATTGTTGTTTAACCTTGCTGAAAGCCTATGTCTTGTACCCAAACTCATTCTCTGATTATTCATAGTGTTATACATCATATTCCTTTAGAAAATACGCTGCCCTTGCTTCAGCAAATTTCTGCATACTCAAAGTCTTGGGAAATCAGGGTTTTTCTTGACTAGTCGGGAAGGAGGAACTGTTTAACTTAGCAAAATGCCTTTGTTTGAGCTGAAATTTGACATGGACGTCCCTATTGACCTATTATAACATATTCCAGAACCTTGACCTGTCATTTTACGCAGATTTCCTTATTCACTCATTTTAGGGCCAAAATCCTCACTTTTCCCCACCTTTTTGCCCTTAAAAGCTTAGTAAAGGTTGCTGCTGCTATTTATTTTGGTTGCTGAACATTTTCAGAGATATTATATGATAGCTGAAGCCCTCATACCTGAGGAATGCGTTTTTCAGGCATGATCTGCTGAAAAATCCCTTTTGGGATATTACACCTTGTCCTTCTTTTGTGGACAATTGCTAGTGAAATGTCCTAGTTCGCTACACTGGAAACACTTGATCTTAGATAGATCACGCTTCTTCTTCCCCTTGGTGCCAAGGTTGCATCATCTTCTTCTTCCTTTTTCACTTTATTGGATCCTATGCTGTACTTCTGTACTGCTTCTTGGTGAATCTGCAGAGTTCTTTTGGACGTAAGATTGCCCATATGTTGTCCCAGTCAGGAAGGTCTGCTCTGCCCAAGACACTTTGGACAAAGGTTTCATACTCTTCTGTGACCGCATTGAGTGCAGTCCTTACCATCACATCATCCTCCACCTTTGCTCCCACGACAGTCAACTAATCTCTGATCGTTTGTAATCTGAAGAGGAAGAGCTCTATTTCTTCTCCCTTCGTTATCCTGAATGATCGTAGCTAATTCTCCAAAAGCATTTTCCTCTGGACAGACTTCCCCTCATATAGGGCTGTTAAGGCCTTCCACATCTCATTAGCTGTTTTCTTCTCAGCTATATGTGGAATGATATGGTCCTTAACCCCATCCATTATGAGCCGCTTGGTATGTGACACATCTTCCTCATGCTTCTTTAGGAGATCTGCATCAGTTGGCGTGCCTAGGACCTGTTTTGCATGGTCTCTTAGACGGTATGCCTCCAAGACTGCTAGGATTCTAGCCTTCCAGACTGCAAATTTGGACATGCCATCTAACCTATCCTGATCACGTAATCTGTGAGGTGCCATTTGCTAAGTAAATCTATCGGAACTCATCCTCTCTACGCTAGAGATCTGGATCTAGGGTCCTTGGCGAAATAGGCACCCTCTGCTCCCTCTAACAATTGATTTCCTCTCTTGGAAATCTGCCAAACCAATCAACGAAACAACTCTCTTCGATCCTCCGATCAGTCTGCAGATATCTTTGGCTAGAAACCCTCTGAGAAGCTGATGTCCTCCCGCTCTTTGTCTCCTAGTGCTTAGGCTAAATTTTGAATCCTCAGAAATTTAACCCCTCCAACAACTTCTGAAGTTCTGCAGCTCTGCTTCCGTCACTTCTGAATCAAACAACTTCAGATCTGCGTCACCCTAGCTGGCCTTTGCGTGCGCAGACAGTCCCAGTGCTGCCTCTGTGCAATAAGTAGGTGGGCCTGTGTGGAGATAGTGTAGGACTACGTCACCCTGTCCTCTGCGTGGCTATGCTCCCTCTGAAACTGCGTTGTCCCTTCAGATCTGGCTTTCTACTGTTGTCGCTGCTCTCTCTGGTGCTTTCCACAGCAAGATTCTTTAGTGTTCTGCTGGTGACCCTGCTAGATCTGCAATCGCTCTGATACCATGTGAAAATTTCTGAAAGATACTTTATACAGAAATCTACTGTTAGATCTGGTTATGCTTCTCCTACTTAAATAAGTTATTAATGCTGAATTTTTAGATTAACACCGAAGCAAACACATAACAGACTTTCACTGGTTCAGATCTAGAAAAAAAGGTACATGCACGCATAGGCAAAGTGACACACAAAATTTTCTGGACAATTGTCCCCGAAAAAACCCAATGCGGGAAAACCGGTTTTTTGGCTGCTGGATGGTTTATATTATTAAGTAATTTTCTGAATACAACAAATTTGGGCACCACACTGGTTAACCCGACAGAGAAAAATATAGATCTGCAGCTAACTTGCTGTTCTGAAGCCAAAACGTTGACTGATCCACACCCTCAAACGCGATTTACAAGACTCAGCCAAATCTTGGCCCTAGAAACCCCAGCGCTGCCCCTGAAGCCGCTGCGTCAGCTTAGACAACATCTGCGCTGACCTGGAGAGGGTTGCATAACCCTAGAATGGGTGACGTAGACCCTATGCACGCAGACCCTACGCTGCCCCTGAGGGTCTCTGCGTAACCCAGATGGGTCCCCTGCTGCCCAGCGCTGCCCCTGAAGGACTGCGTAGATGAAGTTGCCTCTGCGCTGCGCAGCTGCTGCCCTCTCTACTGCTACTGCCTCTGCTTCTCTGCGCTGCCTCTAGAAGCTACTCTCTACCTCTTGATGATTCTAGGCACTGGGATCAGACCATCCCCTTTGCCTAAACTACCCCTCTCTGCAGCTGAAACACTTCTGGAAATTCTTAGGAAACCACTGTTAATCAAGGTTGTCATTGATGGCAATGTGGCAATGACCGAGATGTCAATATTCTTGAGATGCCTGGTTTCGGATGATGATGCCATGACCCTTGGTTGATTGGGATACTATCAATGAAGATATCAAGTCATGAAGAAGTCAAACCACCAATGAAAGAAGCCCTAAGTACTTGATCTAATGTTGCATGCACTTGATGATCTAAATCTTAACCAATGATGTCATACACTTGGATGATACTTGATGATGACATATGATGATGTCATACGCTTATGATACTTGATGAAGTCATACACTTGAAGGTTGGAAGACTAGATGATGATGTAGAAGATCTCATTTGATGGCTGGAAGACTACCTCAAAACTTTCCTAATGATGCTGCACTATGACATATTACTGCACTATTATTGAATACATAATGCTATACCTTCATGATGATATGAATGCTGGATACTATCATGATGACATGCATGTCCTACATGATGACACTATGATCCTATAACTGATAAGCCAAACAATGCAGAAGACAAACAAAGGAGAAGCCATGCTGTCCTATTCACTTTTTGCACAGAAAAATAAAGGACAGTGACAAAGAAAAATTGTTTTTACCACCTTAGAGGCATCATTCCAAATTGGATCCTATACCATCTTGTAGAGTATATTTTCCCCTTTCTAAAGAGCCCTTACTTGCCCCCAAACTTCTGGTGGTTGATGAGATAATGAATTTTTAAGTTTAGAAAAATATATTTTTTATGAAGCCGACCTATGCTAGCCTATTCATGTCGGCCCTTCTCCCAACAGTCGCGTCTTTTCGGATGGACAAACCACTATAAATATGTGGGCAGACTCTTCATTTCAGAATAAAAAATTTCGGTGATTAATTACAGTGATATATCGCAGGAAAAAACAGAGATAGAAAGGTCGAGAAGGAGCTATTCTAAATTATTGTTTGGGCTGATATTTTTTAACACAGAGCTGTCTCCATCTCGGATCTGGGTTTGAATAAATTTGTGACACTTACCTCAGAAACCTCGTATCCCTTGTTGTAGCTTAGGACGGTGACTACAGAGGTTCATACTGTGGGGGCTTCCTTGCTCGGACTGTGGTGGATTCCTTAGTTCGGACTGTGGAAGATTTCAGTGACTTCTTTATTGCAATAGTATCGGACTGTGTACAGTGAACTGTGTATCATTATTTTGGATCAGATTCTTGGTCAGTGGCTTGGACATTTCATTGGACGTTGAAGAAGAGCTCGGATCATTCCTTGGGTCGAACAGTGTGAAGAATTATTATGGACAAAGGCTTAGTTTGCTCAGATTGTGTAAAATATTGAACAGTACTCTAACACACAGACCCTGTGACCTGTTCTACACTTCTGTGGCTCAAAACCTGTGCAGCCTGTAGCTCGGACTACAGCTTGGATTACTTGCTGAAGTCAACACAGTGACTTGGACCTACTGTAGTAGCTTGGAATAAGCCACAATCTCTCGGATTGGACAATCAACTGTTGAAGAAGCTTAAACTTGACAGAATTACTGTGACTGCTGGAGGGTTGTCTCATAACTCAGATTAGGCACAATTGCAGACCATGTTGACTTGTTAATCTACCTGGAGCTCGGAATGACTTACCTATGGTCAAATCCATACCTCAGATAAATGATTGAAGATCTTGCAACAACAGTTTGACCTTGACTACAGTGAACTTGAAGTTGCAGTGACACATTATCCTTGAAGCATCTTGGAAGCCATTTGTGGTAGTATATGGACCTCTATTTGACTGTTTGAAGAAAATCTTTGGAACCTTCTTTGAACATATTTGAGAGCAGGATCTTGAAAGTACCTTGGAGCAGCCTAGTAAGGACACACCTTGGAGCAGTGGAGTGTAAAAACTCTGGTAAACTTGATAAATATATATTATTAATGATGAAGATGAGATAAGAGATGATTACAATGAGGGATCACCTAGGCTTTAAATAGCCTCAAGGTGTCCCTTGGCGAAGAGGCATGATCTTTGATCATGCCCTTTCAGTTAATAAACCTAATATAACTATATCTAACTAATAATTAATAAAATATTCATAACATTGCCTCTCTCTTAAAGATGCTTTGTCCTCAAAGCATATGTAATCGACGGACAACGTTGACGAATGTCTGATTTCCGCGAACGGCGAGCTCTTGCTTCCCATATTTTAAAAAGGTCATGGAGCATATTCTCGAGTTCAGTCTGTTGTTGATCTGGATAGTGAAAATATCTGATATCGACAGGGTCGGATCCTGTCTTGATTTCTGGAGACTCTTTATGGCTCCCTTTTGAAGATAACATTTCTAACTGCTGACATTGTACTGTAGATACGACTTGATTTCCTGGGGCTTGGAATCCATACAACTTGTATTTCTGCCCTCTCCACTTAAAACTTATAAACTGCTTCTGATGGTTGGCAGAATAAGTACCTAGAGTTCGTAGCCATTGAATTCCTAAGACCACATCTACTCCTCGTAATGGAACGGTGTAGAACGAAGATTCTAAATGAAAGTCTTTAATCTGCAATTTGACTTTATGGCATTTTCCTACTTGTTCAATCTTCTTACCGTCGGCCACCATTACCTTCATATTAGGCATGGGAAAAGTAAAGAGGTTGAGTCTTTTGGCCATGGTGGAATCTAGAAAATTGTGCGTGCTGCCTGTGTCTATTAGAACCATTACATTGTTGTTCTTAATGTGTCCTCTTAACCTTAGGGTTTGAGGTTGTAATATGCCTGTCATCGCTGATAAGGACACTTGCGGCATAGTTTCGCCATCCACTTCTGGAGAGAACTCTAAGTTGTCTTCTAATCCTTCTATACATGAATCAGTACTGTTAGTGTCGTTAGTTGCTTCACAACTGTATAGATTTTTTGCTTTTCCATTAGCACATCTGTGCTTAGGGTCCCAGTTTTCACCGCAACGTTTGCACTTACCCTCTCGTATTCTTTGTTTTTCCAGACTAGATTTTTCGTCTTCACGAGAATGGACAGGGACATATGTTGTGTCAACTACATTTTCAGATTGAGGAAACCGTCGTCTCGAATATACTTTTTCTGGTTTTGATAATCTTTCCAATTTCTTTTCAGCAGCTTTTGCTTTTTGCCTTGCTACTTCTACAGATGTGATTTCATGTAGTTCTAGCTCTTCTTGTATGTGGACTTTAAGTCCTGAGATGTAAGACTGGATTAGACGAGATTCCGACAATCCGGGTACTCGTGTTGCCAAAGTCTCCCATTCTCGCGTGTACTCATCCACATCTCCTTTTTGGCGTAATTTGATAAACGTTGAAAAGAATTTTTCTTCTTTTATGCCTTGAAATCTTTTGAAGAATGCATCCTTAAATTTCCTCCAACTGATAGCGAGCGTCGTCTTTTTCCACCACATATACCAATTATATGCTTCTCCTTCCATTTTCATGGAAGCATGTTTAATTTTTTCATCATCACTAGTAATGTCATAAATTTCAAAATATTCTTCTTCCTTATTAAGCCACGCAACGCTATTCTTTTCATTACCATCAAATTTGGGTAGGTCAATCTTGGCTTTGCACTGATATGCTAATGGTGGAACAAGAAGGGGATATTGATTAGCGAATGCATTCCAGAGCTGCTTGTTTTGAAAATATGCATTACTATCTTCTTGATGATGTGGGGAGTCGGTTCTTTCCTGATGCTCGTCCGAGTTCCCTGAATCTGCGGTACTGTTTTGTTGATTTGGTTCCCTGTTAGGAGATGTTGGGGATTGTGTCTGACCCAACTTATCTATTTTATCATTTAGTTTGTTGAAGAGTTCTTTCATACTGTTCATTGTTTCGTTCTGCTTGTTCATTGCTTCTGTGGTCTCGTGATGATTTAGCCACATTTGTCTTTCTATGCGATTTGTTGTATCATGGATTTTTTTTATGTCGTTGGAGTGCCCTGAAACTGTACCTTCCAGATTGACTAATCTTTTTCCGAATTCTTCGGAATTGTTAGTGATTTGCTTCTCAAGATCTCCTAATTTCTTCTGGAATTCCGCCATCGACATTGATGAAGACATTGAACGTGTATGAGGTGGGGAATACCTTTCTGCCAGTTTCTCCTCTTTTTTTTTTCTTTAAAATTAATTAATTAATATTAAATTAATTAATTAATTTTTTTTTGAATTAATTAATTAATTAATATTTAATTAATTAATTAATTAGCTCGTGGGGCTTGGCCTAGTGGTAAGCGAACGTTCTGTTAAGGCGTTCGTGCCGTTGAGCAGGTCACGAGTTCAATCCCCGGCCGCAAGGCCGATAACCCGGGAGCCGTGGTTGCGGGCGCTGCGATCGCTCTCCTAGGGGTTATAGTGGTAGCCGGGGGGATTCGACCCCGTGTTACGCGAGTACGATACCTCCGCCGTTGCCGATTCCTCTAGATAAAAAAAAAAATTTAATTAATTAATTAATAATAATAAATTTTTTTTATTTTTTTATTTTTTAAATTATATAATTATTATATATATATAATTTTTAATTAAAAATTATATAATATATATAATTTAATTATATAATTATTATATATATAATTATTATATGAAAATTATAATATATATATATATATATATATAAATAAATTATATAATTATAATATATATATATATATATATATATATATATATATATATATATAATTATCAATTGAATTATATATTATATATTTTATATAATAAAAAAAAATCGTATTTTTTTTTTTACACGGTGTATTGAATATTCAAAGCTGGCGTATATTTAAAACACTGTATCGAATTTTTTTTTTAAAACACCGCAGAGTATATTTAAACGCTGTAGCGTAATTTAAAACGCTGTACTGTACCCTGTATCGTATTTTTTAAAACCTTGTAGCGTATATTTAAACGGTGTAACGTTTTATTTAAACGCTGTATCGATTTATTTAAAATGATTTAAACGCTGTGTATCGTATGTTTTAAACGGTGTATCGATTTACCGTGGTGGAAATCGTATATGTATTAACCGCTGTATGTATTAACCCCTGTATCATACGCTGTATCGCATCACCGTGGGTACCACTGTGGCGTGGAAATAAATTAATATGTATTTATGCAGCGTCAACCAGCAACGAACGATCGGATAGCAGTGAACTTGTGCAGCGACTAGCCAAGGAAGGGACGGCTCCTATTTCGTTTCAATAGACTTCCATTTCAACCGATTACACCTTCCGCTGTGCAAATTGATCCTGCTGTAGTGGAAGATGGGGTAGATGCCGAGTGTGAACGGCCGGTGTTTAGGGATGAGCGTAGGGTGAGGTGTAAACTAATTAAATAACGGTTGTGTGTGCACGTTGGAACAGCGGGTAAGGAGTTTAAGGGATCAATGCAAAGGAGTGAAGGGTGGACGGGGAACCGGGGCAGGAGATAAGAGCGGTATGTGAGATAGAGGAGGGGGGTAAAATCTGTGAGAAGGGGTCACGGTAATCGAGGGAAATGAAATGGTGAGCTGTAATGTGAGTGTACGTGAGTGGAGAAAATTTCTTCAGCAATTCTGCACTTAATAAAAAATCTGCAATCTGAAATTGCAGTTCTGGAATTCTGTAATTCCTGGGTGATCACACAGATCCGAAGAGCGATGGCTCCGATACCAATGGAGTGTAAAAACTCTGGTAAAACTGATAAATATATATTATTAATGATGAAAAGATGAGATGATTACAATGAGGGATCGCCTAGGCTTTAAATAGCCTCAAGGTGTCCCTTGGCGAAGAGGCATGATCTTTGATCATGCCCTTTCAGTTAATAAACCTAATATAACTATATCTAACTAATAATTAATAAAATATTCATAACAAGCAGACTTCTTGAAAAGCAATGGTTGAAGTACTTGCTGGAGTAGCAGCATTATAAATCACTTGGAACAGTCATCTCCAAAGAAAATATTTGAAGATACCTTGAAGATATTATGGGACATCCCTTGATCAAAGTGTTGAAGCCTTGTGAAGACTAAACTTGGACAAGACATTGGAGCAGCTCTTTGAAGTTTCTTGGAGAAAAACTGATATACATCTTGAAGTGGTTTTGGAGTAACTTATTGAAGATTCTTGAAGACCATGATGTCATCATGAGGTAACTTGGAGAAATTGTTTGGGTACGATGAAGAGCAGTGGTGACACCTTCTAAGAAGAAAAGGTTGTCATTGATGACGTAATGTGGAGACTACAATGAAGACTAAGTGAAGATTGACAGGGCTCGTTGAAGAAGAACTTGGGAGCAGTGAAGCATAACCAAATATATTTTTACGAATTGAAGCAGGAGGTTGGAGCCTTATAGAGACAAGGTTGGTGCCTTGGAAGATAGGGTTGGAGCCCTAGAGGATAGGATTCCTCAAGAGATCAGGTTGGAGCCTGTACCAGATATAGGGTTGGAGCCCTTGAGGTTGGTGCCTCAGAATTGACAAGGTTGGAGCCTTGGAAGTCCAAGTCGGTGCTTGGCAAATACAGGTTGGAGCCTGGGAGATTGAAGATTGGTGTCTTCATCTAGTGTTGGAGCCCTACATCTATTGTACTTGATTTATTGTAGAGAAGAAATTAATAAAAGCATTTATTCTTATTGTTCATTTTGTGTTCTAAATATAAGTGATCTAACTGGTAAAAATAACAATTGAAAAGAAATACTGATTCACCCCCCTCTCAGTGTTTCCAACAACCACGCCCTAGAATTCCAGCTTAGTTTCGTTGCTCTGCCTCCATGTGTGTGTTCTCTAATTGACCCCAAGCCTTTCCTTTATAATTTGTCGTTGGGAAACCAATAACCATGATCAGATCTTGAATCAGTGGCTAAGATTAAAATAAAGCTTGATCTGTGTGACTTAAGTCAATTTCATCACATGTTTAATTTATTTAATTTTAATCTTTTAATTTTCCTAAGTTAGACTTAGGGTCCTTAAATAAAAATATTAATTAATTAAATATCTCCCAAACTGGATGGAATTTCCCAAATCCTTTTCTGGGTCTTGGAGATCAAGTGTACTCTAGTCCCTCCACCAAGTTTTAGGGCTACAACACATCCGATGCTACCCCAATAAACAAAATCTCAACAGGAATAACCTCATATTTTATGAATATTTCTGCAATTCGAGATCAACTACAAAAATTAGGAAAAATAGTGTCTAATGGAGGGTACTAAATGCTCTACCTAAAGAATGGGGAAGCTTCATTTCAAGCACCTCTGGGAAGAAAGAAGCAATAACATTTCAGGATATATGGTCTTTATGTAAGACAAAAGAAACTAAATCAAATCAAGCAAATGAATCTAGAAGAGAAAGATTTGGAAAGTTTGGTCCTCAAAAGAAGAAAAGAAAGAACATGAATACGAAAAGATGCTATGGATGTAATGAAATTGGGCACTATAAAAGGAATTGTCGCTCACATATAAAAAACAAGAGAAAGAAGGAAGAAGCCTATGTTGCCATAGAAAAGGAAGAACCTAATACAAAGAAATCTAAGAAAGAAGAAGTAAAAGACCTCCTCCACGAATGAGATCATATTCATCTTTAGGAGGTTTCTATTGGTTGAAAAATAGTATGATAGAAAGCATTGTATTTTAGGTAGATGCATCTCGTTAGCATCGGCATCATGATGGAAGCATTGAAGGAGGAGCACTCATTGTAGGAAGATGTCTATGTAACATCTATGCTATAAAAGGCTCCTGGAAACCTCACTGAAAAACAAACATTTATAAAAGGCAGTCATCAAGATCAAAGGTCATCATTCAATAATCAATAAGGAAACAGATGCTGACATTCTCTAATGGAATCCTTTTGGACTCACTGATTAGAAAGCAATAGGCTTCCTTGAGAAATTCCAAATTGCAGAATTCTAGGATTAGAATACGATGACATATTGATGAAGTAGTTCTTCACTTCAAAATAAATCTACTGCAGGATAACTCAAAGAAAGGAAATGAGGTACATACATATATTTATGCTGACACCAGATGCTATGTAGACATGTCATATGGTTGCAGGTAGAAGAAGTATGATCAAAGAAAGCAAGAACTCTTCCGATGCACACGTTGTCAATAAACATGTTCCACACTAGAAGAAATCAACATAATATGTCCTGATATGGAATATGAGGTGATTATATACTATTAAGGAACTGCACATTGAAAGTTCCTAGGAATGAAATAAAAGTGTGTGCAAGAGAAAGGAAGAGATCACGAAAAAGGTGCAATCATGAAAAGAGGTAGTCAGCATCCAAGGAAGCCAAGAAGACTTGACTAGAAAATCTCCTAGGAAGATATGTAGACTCTGATAAGAAGTCCAGAAAGGATGAAGACCCTTGGCAATACATATCTTTTGGAAATGTGTCAACATATACGAAGGATGCCGATGCCTACAAGAAGGATGTCATGGTGAAAGATCATCACTGAGGTAACTTTTGTGTAATATCCCCTTTCCGGGATATCTCTCAAACACAGTCAACTCTAAACCAGAGATGGACTGGAGGGGCGTTTACCAAATATTTCACCTCTGAAAAGAGGGTGAGATCTGGAGGCTACTTGGCCCTCACCAGACTCCGTCTATAGAGTATGGGCAAAACACAACAGATGGTACAGCAACAAGAATGTCTCAAAGGGAAAATAAGTAGTGATGTGGATCATATAACCAAACATGAAATTCTAGAAACAGTATATGCAACAGATACACATAAAATAGAGAGAATACTGAGCCATTTTATTATACTGAGAAATAGCAATGAGTACAAGAGGTGATCAGAGTGATGGCACCTCGACTTGCACCAGGCAAGTGTAGGAATACTCTCAGAATATCAATGGGATCGCTGCTCTCTGATCTGCATCCAAGCTGCTGGGAAACTGCCGTGTAGCTGCTACTGCTGGAACAAGATGAGTGTTTGGGGCTGCTCCCCTACTCGGAATGAGCTGAAACTCTGGAATCAGCCTCTGCTCACAAAACCCAGAAAAGCCTAGAGAGCGTTTCTGGAATGGCCGACCCCTGAAAATACCCTCCTTGAGGATCTACACTATCCTCCAAGGCTCTGTGCTGAGACTGAATGGAATACACCAAAATATGACCGCCTGCTCAACCAAAAGTCTCCAATAGGCAAGGGCTGGCCCCTTGCTCAATCTCTTGACCAAAATCCTCCGAAACAATGCCACTCCGGAGCTCCCTCAAAATGGACTGCATCCTCCCTCTCAAGACCGCGCAGTCTATGAATGCACTGCTCCACCACAAAAGCCAAACACCAATCCTCCTGCAAAATACTGATGGAACTACCTCACCCGAGCAGGCACTCGAAGTCCCTCGGGGCTGAGGGTGAGATCTCCGAATAGAGACACTCGGTGCACTAAACAGTGCTGCAGACTAGCTAAACAACTAGCGTGCTCAAGAAGTCGAAATGACTAGCTCAATATCATAAACATCAAATGCCCAAAATGAGGAGGCTCTCCTCCTTTTATAACGTTGGCCTCTCTCTTAAACCCTAGGCCCATCATCTCCAACGTAGCCTCTCTTGGCCCCACGCTGCCAACTCAACCTGCGCTGTCCCTCCACGTGCTCTAGTGGGTCCCCTCTCTACGTGGTCTCTTTGCCCCTCTTGGCCCACTTAAGTTACAATGTTGTGTCTACTAGGGAGTGAACTTTATTTTAGTGAGTCATATTCTCCTTTCACCCACTTTATTTTTATTTTAACTTTATAAAGGAAAAATTAATCAAAATTAATATTTCCAATTAGCTGTTGCTAATTGAGAATATTATAGTCCTCCCCGCCAAAAATTGCTTGTCCTCAAGCAATGCCGGAACAAGCATCCGCTCTAGTTGATTCTCCCCACCATCACTGTAAAATGTGCCTAGGTCCCAGATGCACCACTGAATCTTCCCTATCCTCTGTATCACCCTGATATGGAGGGTTCTCTCAATGCCGAAATCCCAAACTGATCTCTCATTGTACCAGTGAACAAACAATCCTCCCGGATCCCAACGCCACCATGGCTAATCATTGCCCATGTCCCACGGCTTAGGTTGCGCACTGCCTCTAGCTATAGCTGATGCTCCATGAAGTGAAGCCCGTCAACAAGCATCAATGCTCCCTAGCTCCTGCTGTGCTGTACCTCTAACTGTATAAGCTGCCCCACCAACTGCATACCAACTCATCACCTCTCTCCAATCCAAGTCCTGACTCAAACCCATGCTGATCCTGCCCTCCTGAGATCGGGATGAAGTGCTGAAGAAATGATGACCTGGGTCCCACTGCCAGCTGGAATCTGTAACATCGGCTATGTCTAAGGGCCCCTGCTCTGTTGTGCTCCTTACGAAGATTACCATACCATCAAGAGGATACCAACTCATGATCTCCCGCCAGTCCATCCTGGAAGAAGAATCCAATGTAGCAACAACTGCATATGGAACACACCTAGAGTGTTGCCGCCAGCCCATAATCAACTCCCACTGCTCTGCCCTGTCTGCCAATGAAAGCTCCCTGTAGAAGAAAGCCCCTCTCTCTGTAATGGGCCAAAGTGGGCAAGATATGATGCAAGCCCCATCAATGTACTCCTGGAGAGTGCTACTCACTGAAAATACTACAGCTCTGCTGACTGCGTGTACATCTATCTGCGCCTCATCCCTGTGTTGACCCATAGATGGATGCTCCAACATCTCCAACAACTCCTCCCACTCCTGATCAGGAATGTCATGCTCCCGCTGTCTACTGGCCCCTTGCAGAACAATCCCATCAACCTCCAATACCTCCAGAGGATATGGATCTGCAACTACTATCATCGTACTCGGTGTCAGTGCATCTGATTGCTCCACCTCAGTGGTTGACCCCAAGGTTAGCCGCATATCCATCACAGACTTGATGTGAGCCTCCATCTGGCTCTCCCCCAAATGACTAACATGCATGATGTGCATAGTATCCGCCTCTGCTGACTCAGGCTCCATCATATGCTACTCTGGCTGAATCGTCACAAGTGACTCATCGCCCAGAGTATCTCCCGTAGAGTCCCCTGACTGCTCACCCTGGACACTAGAATGCAGCTCTGGTCTATTGTCATCATCTCTGCATGACTGCTCTCGCTCCCCAGAAGCGTCCTCAACTGATCCTATGGACTCATATAAAGAAGAGTCCTCACCCTGGCATACAGAAGGAATGCCCTCTTGTTCTACCTCCGCCACCGAATCTGCATTGAATATGCCATCCACCCTCTCGAAAATGTGTCGATATATGGTTTGGAGCCCAGACACATACTGGGATGCTACGTCTGCTGTACCCAGTATCCTCTGCTCATGCATGATCTCGACATGCCCTGAGGGAAAAATGATGCATGTCTCCCTCATGACCCGCTCCCCAATCGTAGGCTCAGCGATGACTGATGTGCCACCCCTGCAGAGGATCATCTCATCCCTTAACCTGTGGCTGTCAACTAGCGCCCCGACCCAGTGCCACTACTGAGAAGTCTCTCCCCTAGTGTGCTGAGTGCCATCCAAATATCTTGGGTGAGCCTCGTGTACCCCGCTGCTCATGCCCAAGGTGCCATAGGACAACGACAAAATCGACTATGCCCGTGGGTGATGTAGAAGAGGGTCAGGTGCGTGAGTCCCCACAGATACCGTCAAGTATTGCTCATCTGTCTCCCCATCGATCTTGGGTGAAATACCCCCAAAGGTAAGCCCTGTGTCCCTGTCCGTGAGTCTCCCTGGAGGCAATGCTCTAAGACCCTGCTGTGCAGCACCGTATGCCCTTGCATACCACTGATCATCCATGTACTCCTCGACATGCCATTGCACCCTGAGGCATACCCCTATACACTGCTGGATACCCCCTACTACTGCTGTACCACCCTGTACCGTCTTGTGCCTGTTCTGTGTCAAGGCATCAGTTATTCCCCGTGTGTTCTCAATGTGATGTAGAACACTCCTACTCCACAATGCAGTACCACACACTATGGTACACCACCATGTGACTCCATGCCCACCGGTAGTCCACTGCTCAATGCTAGAGGCTCCCACACACCCCTGGATGTGATGACCTAGAGTTGTGTCTCTACATGTTGGACCACCCCCAATCAATATCATCATCTCCACTGTCGCATCGCTATATCCGCCGACAAATGGATCATCACTCCAAACCCTCCCCGAGGGGTCCGAGAAATGAATCTCCCTATGTGTCAGTAGTGATACCACCACTGCTCGACTCTGCTATGACCTCTGTGCCCCACATAAAGGTGAAGAACCCTTGGCCCCATACAAGGCACCACCTGGTGGCCTACCAATGCCACCTCCTCCGACAAGCTTCTGCCAAGGTATGTTGATCACTCTGTGACCGTACATGTGTCATACCAAGACAACCTAGGGAGTCTGCCCATAAACTGGTTGGCCACTGGAGCTGACCGAAACTCCCCTAGCGAATGCGCATGCTCTACTGTTAGGCCAACTGTACCCTCCAAGACATAGTCAACCGACCTGCTTGGGAAACAACAGGTAGTCCCGCCTAGATCCCAATGCCAATCTGGGGTTCCTGTATTCCCAGCACCTGGAAACTCCTGCTGAACTACACTCGGGTCCATCACTATCATCATAACCCACTTCACCGGGTACCAACTCAAAATCTCTTGCCATCCCACCTCAACATGTGGATGCTGCACCCTGTGCAACTTCGATTGTCTCATCCCGCTAACCAAGTCAACGTATGAGATCTGACTAGGTGGCTCGGCCTCTCCTACCAAGAGGGCATCCAATAATGTTATAGTCTGCCTTTGCAGCCTCGATGCTTCGCTCTAACCAATGTGCTATAGGGAGCCTGGCATTCTCATTAGGGAATCCAACCGTTCCCCAATGTGGGCCAACTTGGCCGCTGACTCGGCACAAACCACTCTCATGCCCTCTAGCTCCACGTTCTATAACAAAATAGCCTCTCGTACTGATGTGGCCTTCCCTCTCAAAACTAGAAGGTCGGCTCGAAGCTGATGACACTGCTGTGTGCGACCATTGTCCAATACCTTTGTATCTCCTAGTGCCTCATCAAAGGTGGATACATCTCCTGGCACCGCACCCATCTGCCGCACGCTGCTACCACCCGACAACTCGGCCACTACCCCAGTCATCACCTCAATGGATGTCACTACTAGAGTAAGCTCTATTCTCTCTACTGAGATGTCAACCAATGCGGTCAAGGAAGTCTCCAACACAGGTGACCCCTGCGTCATGCTGGGTGTATCCACATGCTCCCCATGATCCTGTGTGCCCTCATCCTCCAAGTGCGAGGTAGCCATTTTGATGGCTTCCCCTTCCGTTATTCGGTCAAGCTGGAAAGAGGTATCCAGCTTTTCCACTCGATCCCAAACGGTGCAATCAGTGGATCCATCATACGTGGGAAAAGGTGACCTCCCAGTGGTACGCTGCATCTCTAAACTCTGCGTCCTAGTCCCCCCATTGTTTCTTCCTCCATCTTGCCTGAGATGACAGTAATCTCTGAAGGGCAAAGCCACTCTGAAGTTTTCCCCCATGGACTGCCATTCACGGAAATAATCTCTAAAAGGTATATGTTCATGTCGCCTACCTTGATCACTTGGTGCTAGAGGTAAGAATGTAGGCATCGTGATTCTGGTTGGCCTACTGAAGGCTGGTAAATGTTGGTCACACTGTTGTGAGACCCCCATATTTGCCACCTCTACTGCCTTTGGTGGGTAAGATTCTGCCTACCCTCTTTGTTCATAGAAAAATATCCCCACGGCTTCTCTTCTGGTGTCATAGACAACTTGCTCCACAGGCTGAGCCAGGTCTATGAGCTCTGATACCACTGTAATATCCCCTTTCCGAGATATCTATCAAACATAGTCAACTCTAAACCAGAGATGGACTGGAGGGGCGTTTACCAGATATTTCACCTCTGAAAAGAGGGTGAGATCTGGAGGCTACCTGGCCCTCACCAGACTTCGTCTATAGAGTATGGGAAAAACACAACAGATGGTACAACAACAGGAATGTCTCAAAGGGAAAATAAGCAGTGATGCGGATCATATAACCAAACATGAAATGCTAGAAACAATATATGCAACAGATACACATAAAATAGAGAGAATACTGAGCCATTTTATTATATTGAGAAATAGCAATGAGTACAAGAGGTGATTAGAGTGATTGCACCTCGACTTACACCAGGCAAGTGTAGGAATACTCTCAGAATATCAATGGGATGGCTGCTCTCTGTTCTGCATCCAAGCTGCCAGGAAACTGCCGTGTAGCTGCTACTACTGGAACAAGATGAGTGTTTGGGGCTGCTCCCCTACTCGGAATGAGCTGAAACTCTAGAATCAGCGTCTGCTCACAAAACCAAGAAAATCCTAGAGAGCGTTTCTGGAATTGCCGACCCCCGAAAATACCCTCCTTGAGGATCTATGCTATCCTCCAAGGCTTTGTGCTGAGACTGAATGGAATACACCAAAATATGACCGCCTGCTCAACCAAAAGTCTCCAATAGGCAAAGGCTAGCCCCTTGCTCAATCTCCTGACTTAAATCATCCGAAACAATGCCACTTCGGAGCTCCCTCAAAATGGACTGCGTCCTCCCTCTCAACTGTGTAGTCTATGAATGCACTGCTCCACCACAAAAGCCAAACACCAATTCTTCTGCAAAATACTGATGGAACTACCTCACCCGAGCAGGCACTCGAAGCCCCTCAAGGCTGAGGGTGAGATCTCCGAACGGAGACACTCGGTGCACTAAACAGTGCTGCAGACTAGCTAAACAACCAGCGTGCTCAAGAAGTCGAAATGACCAGCTCAATATCGTAAACATCGAATGCCCAAAATGAGAAGGCTCTCCTCCTTTTATAACGTTGGCCTCTCTCTCAAACCCTAGGCCCATCATCTCCAACGTAGCCTCTCTTGGCCCCATGCTGCCAACTCAACCTGCGCAGTCCCTCCACGTGCTCTAGTGGGTCTCCTCTCTAAGTGGTCTCTTTGCCCCCCTTGGCCCACTTAAGTTACAACGTTGTGTCTACTAGGGAGTGAACTTTATTTTAGTGAGTCATATTCTCCTTTCACCCACTTTATTTTTATTTTAACTTTATAAAGGCAAAATTAATCAAAATTAATATTTCCAATTAGCTACTGCTAATTGGGAATATTACTTTTTGATTTAAGTATTCATATTTATAATTGAATAACATCTGATGAGGTTATGCAAGACTGCCAAATGGAAGTAAATGACTTCCACAGGTTTATAGCCATATGACAGGATGAAATATCCTTGGACGATATATGGTTTGAAAGAAAGCAGCATAACATGAAGCTAGACCAGACGGAAAGATTGATGGATCATTTTCTGATAAAAGACATAGCTCTTGGATGAAAGTGATGGATGATCTATGCCCTAAGAAAAAGTCTCAAAATTGAATGCACCTTAATTCATGACATCATCAGGAGTACTTCATGAGCAACTAGATGTTTTCATCATTACTGTTGTAGGTCCCTAGTTAAGAGGGAGTAACAATTGTGTTTTTCTATCTCATGGGTCATGCACTAGATCAGGACTAACAACCGTAAATCTTAGTGAAGGCCATGAAGAAGAATGTAGAGACATGGTAAATGGATCCTTCCTAGTTGAGAGGGAGAGATAGACATGCATTCTTGTCTTCAATTGGAAGAAAGAATGAAGTATTTTGGGATTGGGTAATTATCTGGCATCCGATACTCTGTTGAGATGTATTAAGGCATCTAATAAAGAGAGTAGGCGTGAAAGGATGGATATTCTTTGAGAACTAAGAATAGTCCTATTAGGTCATACTTGGTGAACCCCCAGGTGGAGTATGTACCTTGGAGATAATGACAATGGTGTCTATAGTCATTGGTCTCACCAACATTGTAGCTTAAGATCTCGTGGAGAGATGGAGCTGTTAGTCAAGGCCTTGCTATGTGACAATGCTAGACAATATGATGCTATAACATATAGATTACCTATTAAATTCTTCTTATAAGATTCTTCAGATTAAGAGTGACCATGTACCATTATGATTACCTCCCTAGTTAAGAGGGAGTGTTGAAAATTGTAACTAGGATTGGTCTTCATAATGACTATGTAATTATGGATTTATGTAATGAAGAAGACAAAGATAATAAAATGTATTTTGTAAAGCTTGACTCATGGGTTTCATGAGCAAGTATTTTTTATTATAGGTCAAATACTTCTTGATGTTTTTTAGGATTTGTCATCCTGTCATAAATAAAATAGAGTCATGTATGAGAAGTCATGTTACACTTGTGTAAAAGGACAAATTATATGCTCCAAGGCCTTGTCATCTTGCTCCACGAAGTCAGCTCCAAATATGTTGGAAATATTCCTTGACGAGTCGACCCTCTATCAGCTGTTCTAGTCGGCTTACCTACAGGAAGATATGTTGGCCTCAAATAGGGATGAAGTCCCTATATATAAAAGGGTCTACGACCTCATTTGATGTACACAATTCAGATCAAGTCTAAAATATTAGTGCGAAGTACAATGCGAAGAAAGGAGGATACAGTGCGAAGAATAGGCTAGTGAGAAAGCAAGTCTGCGTGGTAATAAGGTCTACACGATTCTTTTTAAAGGGTTGCATCTATACCTCGCATATCTCAGTGAGAACTGGGGGTTACCACAACATATCCATAGTTCGGTCTTGGGTTAAAGAAGAGTCATATATATTTCGGTTTGGGTTAGTACATATCTAGCATAACTCATAAAGGAGTTGAAGGTAATTACAATACAAAGAAGGGTTACTACAGCAGAAAGAGATTTCGGTATTGGGCATAAATTGTGCAAAAAGGAAGCCGTGAAAGAGTCTCTAGAAGACCAAGGCTAGATTGAAGGAAGAACAAAAGGAATGAATTCATTTAAAGACTAGGGACCAAACTTTGTAAGGCTGGTGCAGAACGGTGCAGAGCAGTGTTGAACAATGCAGAAAATAAAGAAGTTACAAGGAATGAGTGACAAGGTCTTGGAGGCATATTTAGGTCAAGGATTTGTGTCATGGCCGCAGTACTTGTCAATTGAAAGATTATAAGAAGAATTACTTGCGAGTTTTCCTCTCCAAGAGGGAGAGGTTTTGGCACTAGCTTGAAGAGCCAATATCTTGTGTCTTTTATGTTTTGATAATTAACTTGATGATAGCTCTAATATGCTAATGAAGAGAAAATCTAAGTAAGAGAAATAAGTTCACAGGTAATATTGAATTAAACTACGCCCTATCAAATTCTCAATAGTCGGGGAGGAAGCAGGTCTGTGTCCCTAGTGAATCATTGACGACACTCTCATTATTCCTCTGGCGACTCCATTCATTGTCGAAACCCCTAGTTTGCTTGAAGGTGACATTATTCCTCCTTTAACTAGGGCTATTGCAAGAAGGGAATGTGAAACATCACCTGTTGGAACCACTCTTCTTTGTGAGTTTGAAGAAGTCAGTGACCCCACTCCCAAAATGGCAGGGACTTCTGGCACTGACAAAAGCAAGATGACCAAAAGTGAAAGGCATTTGGTTAGATAATTTTCTCCTTTGATGTTGAGTGATGATCCCAAACCATTACTTGAAAAATACAACTGATGGTTACACAGATTCAAAGGAGATGCCACTATGAGTGCCCTTGACTTTGTTGAAGAATTTTATTGGCACTTGTCCCCTAGGATGATCTTTGATGAAGATAGGATCATGATGCTTTTTGATTTATCAATCAAGGGACAAGCTAGAGAATGGTACCTTAGTCTTCCCCCAGGATGCATTGACGACTTTGACGAATTTGAAGACCTTTTCATGAAAAGGTGGTCTTACAATGGCCAAGGGACCTTCAACATCGAAAAGTTTTATCAAATATCAAGGGGAAGGGAAGACATCCGAGAATTCGTTCAAAAGTTTGATAGGATTGTTCGGGATATCCTTGATCACCTAAAGCCCTCTGATGCCAACATCCTTGATAAGTTTGTCAAAGTTGTAGGGGGGCAACTAACATATGCCTTAAGAGACAAGAAACCGTCTACATTGGACGACGCTAAAGAGATGGCAATGCAAGTTGAAGAAAACCTTCGTATCTCAAAAATGAATGTTGATGACCTCCCGAAAGCCAAAACAACTAAGACTAAGAAGGAGAAATCAAAGGATCAACACGAAGAAACCCTTCTGGCTATCCACAAGAAGATGGAAAAGCTTACTGAGGAAGTCCATTTACGAGATGGAATTGTCATGAACAAAATCACTGCTTTGTAGAAGGCCCAAAGGTCAAGTTATATTCCGAAAGGGAAACCTTTTCCAAGAAAGAAAAGTGAGGAAGATAAGCCTAGCTCATCTCAAGTCCTAAACACCTTGCTCCAACCAATGCAGTGGACCAAGATTCATCCTTTGGAGATGAGCCCAATGAGAGTGATGAGAGTGACGATGATGAAACAAAAAAGCAGACTAACCTTGTGGAATCCGATGTATTCAACATTCTGCTTGGGGGTTCATACACACATCCTCCCATCAATGAGGTCAAAACCAAAGAGGAGAAAGAGGAACCCATTCTAAATGCTGATGAGCGTAGTGGAAGATTCAAAGGGGCCCAACATTCACAAAGAGACAATAGCAAAGATCTCGCAACCTCCAAAGAACCTAACAAAGACGACTCTCTTCCAAAGCAAGATCCTCCCAAAAATGTGCCCTCTAAAGAGCCTCCTAAAGAGAAAGTCCTTTCAAGGGATCCTCCAAAAAAGGACTCTCAAACAAAAGTTGAACATGAAAAGGGCCCTCAAAAAGGACGAAACATCAAAAGGGAAGAAAAGGTGAAACAAGTTGGGCTCAACATTGACATAGATGTTGCTATTGGGAAGATGACCGTATTCGTCCCTTTGAAAGAGATTGCTAAGCTTCCCAAGCAACAACAACAGATTAAGAAGTCCTTGAGTTTTGAAGAGGAAGAACTACCTGAAGACTTGCAAAATATTCACATTCCCGATCATAACCTCAGACACGAACCTTTTATGCTCACTTTTGCTATCAATGACCTCTATCTCCATAATTGTATGCTTGACTCAGGGGCTTCCACAAACATCATGCCTTTAATTGTTATGAAGCAATTGGGTCTTAGCATCACCCGACCATATAAGAAGGTATGTGGATTTAACTCCAAACTTGTCAAGGTGGAAGGTCTCATGAAGGATCTTAAGCTCTCTTTGTTTAGGAACCTTGACATATCCCTTCTCATGGATGTTGTTGTCATTGATATTCTTGATGTGTGGGGGATGTTGCTATCTAGGAAATGGGGGAGCCACCGTTGGAGGCCATGTTCAAATGGACCTATCATATGCTACCATTCCACAATCCGATGGGACCCCTTTTATCCTTCATAGAGAAACCACCTGCCTATCTCATGTGATTAAGCCTGGACCTTTTTATGAAGCGCATGACATTGAGAAACCTTCTCCCATTCTCCCTTCACAAGAGGTCTGTATCCTGAAAAGGCTAACTCACAAACCAAGAAAAAGGTGGAAGCCTAAAAAAGAATATAAAGTAGGGGACTTGGTCTTAGTGGACAGAGATTTGGTTCTCGTCAAGATTCATGGGAAAGTTGGGGACGACTATTACTACATTGCTAAACTCAACGATGAACTTTGCCCTGAGCCAGTCAAGATAAGTCACATCACTCCTTTACTTGATACTTGACGATGTACTATATGCATGTTAGAGTAGGATGCATTGCATAATGATTTTTGCATTAGAACTAACCTCATATGATATTTCTCATGATATGCATTTAGATTAAAAATTGCATATTTTTATTACTTGTTGATTTTATGGGCTAACATTAAGCATGGGTGATCATAAGACACCGTGAAAAACATGTTGCCGTGTGGCTTTGATTATTGATATGTAGATATAACAGGTCTACGGTGACCAAGAGATTGTTGGAGTTCTCGTGACCTCCCATTCAAGTAGCCTTGCCCACTTCTTCTAGAGATCACGTCCTAGTTGGAGCCAGATGTTACCTACCACTTCGTGGGTGATATCCCTGGGAGAAATTTTTCTACGTGATGGACCTTAGCTGACAGCCAACAACCCCTTGCAGCCTCAACTAGCTCGTTTTCCATTTCTCTGCCTCCTGAGACAACCATGTGGTCCCTCACCCATCTATATTGATCGTATGTTTGAAGGTGGGCCTCCCAAATCTAAAGGCATGTCTTGTCATTTGGTAGTTGAGTATTGGTTTTACTTATCATAGACACTTATCGACATGGATTGATGGGGGGATTTGGTGGAAAGAGTGGGTTTAGTTTGTGCTCCTGTCCCCTTGATCTCTTTTGGATGTCACTGTGAAAATATCTAGATCTCAACCAATCTAAGGAATCCTACTTCATCAACTGAGTATACTTCTCCTATTAAGTAAATTACATTACATAATTAATTTAGATCTGAATTATTGAAGTAACTACTGAAGCATCCTACACTAAAATGGATTCAGAAACAAAGAAACTGAACAAGGAAATCATTCACACATATGACAACTTTATTTTGGACCAAAGTCCCCGGAAAAACCCAATGCGGGAAAACCGGATCATTAGATATGAGGGTTTTATTATTATGTAGTAGCAATGTCTGAATAAATCTTTGAATACCCTTGGGTAATTTAGTTACAGAGAGAAATATTGGCAGAAGAATTTGTGAGGATTTGCCTCACTCAATCACTGAGCTTTCAGCTGATGCAGATGAAGAAAACACTGCCTCGGAGAAGCTCATCGCAACCTCTGCACAAATCCAACGGTAGAACTTCCAGCCACTATGTCACCCCCTTCTAGGCTCAGCGTTAGCCCTCAGCCAAGTCGTTTTGCCTCTGTGGAACCTGAGGAACAACCTCCTAGTGCCACTTTCCAGATCTTGACCTTCAAAACTGATCCACCAACAAAATTCTGAAAACCCTTCCTCTGCCTCTGCACTGCTTCTGCGTGAGTCTACACAGTCACTGCTGTTGGAAATGTTGTCATTGGTGTGTAAAAAACCCTGGTAAACTTGATAAATATATAGTATTGTTGATAAAAGATGAAAGATGATTACAATGGGGAATCACCAAGGCTTTAAATATAGCCTTATGGTGTCCCTTGGCGAAGAGGCATGATCTTCGATCATGCCCTTCCACATTATTAAACCTAAGATAACTAAATCTAATTAATAACTAATAAAATATACATAACATTGCCCCTCTCTTAAAGATGCTTTGTCCTCAAAGCATATGTAATGATGGACAATGTTGACGAACGCCTGGGTTTCTCGAATGGCGAGCTCTTGCTTCCCACATTTTAAAAAGATCGTGAAGCATCTTCTCGAGCTCCATCTGTTGGTGATGTGGATAGTGAAAAGATCGGATATCGACAGGGTCGGATCTTGTCTTGACTTCTATTGGATGTTTGATTTTCCTGTCTGGAGGCACTTTTATGGGTAGATCCTGGAATACTTTTTCGTGTGTTCGAACTTGTCCTTGTTCTTCTGGTGACTCTTCGTGGCCTCCTTTTGAAGATAACATTTCTAATTGATGACATTGTACTGTAGATGCTGGCGCTCTTGTTTGAATCATCTTCGTCATCAGAGATGAAGATGTGACTTGATTTTCTGGGGCTTGGAATCCATACAACCTGTGTTTCTGCCCTTTCCACTTAAAACTTATAAACTGCTTCTGATGGTTGGCAGAATAAGTACCCAAAGTTTGTAGCCATTGAATTCCTAAGACCACATCTACTCCTCGTAATGGAACGGTGTAGAATGGAGATTCTAAATGAAAGTTTTTTATCTGTAGTTTGACTTTATGGCATTTCCCTACTTGCTCAATCTTCTTACCATCGGCCACCATTACCTTCATATTAGGCACGGGGAAGGTAAAGATGTTAAGTCTTTTTGCCATGGTTGAATCTAGAAAATTGTGGGTACTGCCAGTGTCGACGAGAACCATTACGTTGTTGTTCTTGATATGTCCTCTTAACCTTAGGGTTTGAGGTTGTTATATGCCTGTCATAGCTGATAATGACACTTGCGGAATAGTTTCGCCATTCACTTCTGGAGAGAACTCTAAGTTGTCTTCTAATCCCTCTATATATGAATCATTATTGTTAGCGTCATTAGTTGCTTCACAACTGTATAGATTTTTCGCTTTTCCATTTGCACATCTGTGCTTAGGGTCCCAGTTTTCATCGCAACGTTTGCACTTGCCCTCTTGCATTCTTTGTTTTTCCACACTAGATTTTTCTTCTTCACGAAGATGGTGTGGGACATATTTTGTGTCATCTATATTTTCAGATTGAGGAAATCTGTGTCTCGAATATACTTTTTCTGGTTTTGATAACCTTTCAAATTTCTTTTCAGCAGCTTTTGCTTTTTGCCTTGCTACTTCTACGGACGTAATTTCATGTAGTTCGAGCTCTTCTTGTATATGGATTTTAAGTCCTGAGATGTAATACTGGATTAAACGAGATTCTGACAATCCGGGTACTCGTGTTGCCAAGGTCTCCCATTCTCGAGTGTACTCATCCACATCTCCTTTTTGGCGTAATTTGATAAACGTTGAAAATAACTTTTCTTCTTTTATGCCTTGAAACCTTTTGAAGAATGCATCCTTAAATTTCCTCCAACTGATAGCAAGCGTCGTCTTTTTCCACCACATATACCAATTATATGCTTCTCCTTCCATTTTCATGGAAGCATGCTTAATTTTTTCGTCATCACTATTAATGTCATAAATCTCAAAATATTCTTCCGCTTTATTAAGCCATGCAACGCTATTTTTTTCATTACCATCAAACTTGGGTAGCTCGATTTTGGCTTTTCGCTGATATGCTAATGGTGGAACAAGAAGGGGATATTGATTAGCAAATGCATTCCAGAGCTGCTTATTTTGAAAATCTGCATTACTATCTTCTTGATGATGTGGGGAATCGGTTTTTTCCTGATGCTCCTCTGAGTTCCCTGAACCTGCGGAATTGTTTTGTTGATTTTGTTCCATGTTGGGAGATATTGGGGATTGTGTCTGACTTAACTTATCTATCTTATCATTTAGCTTATTGAAGAGTTCTGTCATATTGTTCATTGCTTCGCTCTGCTTTTCTGTGGCCTCGTGATGATTTAGCCACATTTGTCTTTCTATTCGATTTGTCGTATCATGAACCTTTTTGATGTTGTTGGAATGTCCTGCAACTGTACCTTCAAGATCGACTAATCTTTTTCCGAATTCTTCGGAATTATTATTGATTTGTTTCTCAAGATCCACCAATTTCTTCTGGAATTCGGCCATCGACATTGATGAAGACATTGAACGTGTATGAGGTGGGGAATATTTTTCTGCCAGTTTTCCCCCTTTCTTTTTATATCAATTAATTAATTAATTAAATATTAATTAATTAATTAAATTAATAATATTTTATATATATATATAGATTTTTGGTATTATATAACTATCAATCAATTAAAAAAAAAAAATCTCGTATTTTAAAAACGATGTATCAATTAAATGTTGTTATCGTATAACGTAACGTTGAGTCCGTTGACCACGTTGGTTCGGGCAAGGGTCACGATTTATTCTAACCCTCCGTTATGATATGAATCCACGCTATCCAATTTGTCAGCAGCCCGGACGTGGACGGCACCCGTGGATTAGACGCTGGTGGTATTGCGGCACAGCGGCACCATTGATTGGACTAGATTGGACGCGGACGTCACAGCGGTACAACGACTCGTAATTAGCGGATGAGGTGCAGATATGGCCAGCGGAAGAATGGACAATGGATGGATAGTGAAAATTGTGTAGTAGTGTGGGTGGCGGCAGGACGGAAGATGGGGGAGCTCGGCAGTGCGGAAAGCAGAATGGACGGTGGATGTGAGTGGAGTGGCGGTTTTAATAATGAGTCCAACCGTCGCAGATGCAACCACAGCTGCAGATGCAGTCGAACGTTGTGGCGAAAAATGGGAACAGCAGGGCGTGGGTGGCACGTGAACTATGGGGAAAGGTGGTAGCACGACTGTGTGGGGGATTTGTAGGGTTATAAAAAAAGAATTTTTGTATTTATTTTTTTTACGTGAGGGAGTTGGATAGTGAAAGGGAAAGCAGAGGGTTTTGACGGAACGCAGAGTGGGAGTGAGGGGGTTGGGTAAAAATCTACACAATTTTTTTTATTTTATTTTTTTAAACCAAGGTTGTTGCTCAAGCACTTGGTAAAAAAAATAAATCTGCAATCTGGAATTCTTATAATTCCTTAATTTTGGGTGATCACACAGATCCCGAAGAGCAGCTTGGCTCTGATACCAATGGTGTGTAAAAAACCCTGGTAAACTTGATAAATATATATTATTGTTGATAAAAGATGAAAGATGATTACAATGGGGAATCACCAAGGCTTTAAATATAGCCTTATGGTGTCCCTTGGCGAAGAGGCATGATCTTTGATCATGCCCTTCCACATTAATAAACCTAAGATAACTAAATCTAATTAATAACTAATAAAATATACATAACAATGACAAAGATAGTAGCAGAAGCAAAGGAGGAGATAGCAGGTTTTTGGTGAATGGTATAGTAACATCTACAGGGAGCAGAAGAAGAACAGAGTGAGAGTTTATTTACAGAGACAGGGCAGCAGAATAGACAGAGCATTTGTAAGAGAAAGAAGCACAAACTGTTAGGGGAGTGTTCAAGGCCTCAACGCAAAGTTGAAAAGCTATTAACGCTCATCCTATGGCAGCTTTCATATATACACAGAGTGAGTTTTGGTAGAATCTAGATTCCAATCTTGAATGAGCAGTGTCAATTCTGATAGAACTGTTGTTTTAACATGTGGAGGCGCCGAGAGCACAACGAAATATTTATAATAAAACATTGAAGGGTTAAGACGGAACCCTGAGGGTAAGAGATGGAACCAAGTGTTAAGCAGTAAAAACCTAATGCAATCGGGTATTAAACCTTATGGTTGTGTCGTATTAAAATAAGAATGAAACAAGGGTTTATATGTTAAGGCAGAGTTCATATATTGAAGTGCTGAAGAAATAAGAAATGAAACCTTTGAACGGAGTATATATATATATATATATAAAGAAGGCGCAAAGAATTTGAAGTGGAACCATGAATATAAGCGGAACCCTGAATGTGAACAGTAAAACCAGAGGTGAGAAAACCGGTAGTATTGCGTGGTGTTTAAAGTGGTAAATGGTATGTGAAATAAAAATGCGATATATGTCGGAGTAGGACACGTGTCCTAAGGCGGTTTTACAAAACAACTTTTATCGTGTTCGTTTGAGCGGTTAAAGCTCGACTCAATAAAAAATGCGATATGGCATGACATCCATTAGATTGTCGGAGTCGATGCGATAGGCTTGGAGCTGTTGGATGCGAGTGGCTTGTTAATGGAGGTGGGCCATATGTAATGTGGGTTCCACGGAACGTTTGAATGGTCGAAGGTTAAGTCCACATAGGCAGAGTTATCATTTGAGCTTTAACCCAAGAGCGATATGCATATATGTTAATAGATATGCAATGTTGGATGTGAGGTTTTAAAAGCCGCGATCGTGATTATATTGGGATTAAACAAATGTCAAGGTTGAACTTAAGTAATGGGCCGAATGCAAGTTGAGTTAGTCCACGTGAATTTGAATACATGGTAGAGTGCTCCCATATAAGTTAAATATGTGGGTTTTATTATAAGGTTCATAATAAAATGAACGAGGTTTGATATCTATTGGAGATGTTGATATACCTTATATAGAATCAGAAGTTGTGGACGTTACGTTAATAAAATGTTGGCGGTAGGACTAAGAGTCCTTGTATTGTGGACTATTACTAGGACCCACGAGTATTAAATGTATGGATTGAAGAATTACTTTGGGTTAAAGGAAATCCGAAGGTTTATATAGCGGAACGAAGGTTTATCGTTGGTTTACATAACACTTAAGTTAATTCAAAACAAGGGCGAAGGTACGTCTATAATATGCTGTGGGCCTGAACTCTAATATATGGTGATAACTGATATTTTAATCAAAGTCGAAGTTTATATTCCAAGACATGGACCATTATAATAAACCGAATGGACAGAAGAGTTTATTAACTTTTGTGGGACCCTCACGAATCACATCGGGGAAACTTATGGCAGCGGAACATGTTAACAAAAGTTCCGATTGCGATTGAGTTCCGGACCCGATTCATTATACACGGGAGTCTCATATTTGTTTGAATTCCGACTTAAAGCGCATCGTAGCGATTCATTGCATCGGAAGTAAAAGTGAAATTGAACAAACTGTTGAATATTGCGATCGCGATGGTGCGATCCAATCGCAACCGTCGGATCATTGAAGATTGCAACCGTTGGATCTAAAGAAAGTCAGAGTGAGGTCTACAGTGACCCATCGCATCGGCGCAGTGAAGTGAACAGTGATTAATCGCATCGGAGGAGAACAGAACATCAGAGCATTCTATTGAAAGCTGCGATTGCGATTATCGCATCGGGTCTTTCGCAAAGGCATTAATCACATCGACAAATAGAAAAGAAAGGTTTATAAAGCTGTGGGGCCCAAACCTTTCTAAGGTTAGCGTTGGGGTTCGAACATGAGAGCATATTATATGCGTGGTACTGTTTTAGGTTGAACCATAGGATAACAATGAAACCTTCGTTTGAAAATTGTATGAAGACTTAGTGTTGGGGTTGATAAAAGGGTATATTATATGAAATGAGGGGTTTATGACCTTTGAGGAAATAGTGAGATATTAAAGTTCCGCACTCATTTAAATTGCCAGCTCAGACAATAAGATGGATGTGTACTCTCGTATGAATTGAGAGAGGTATATATACTATTGGAGTTAAAATCTGGGGATGCATTCTTCTATACACCGAATTGAAACAGCAGAAAGGGGACTATGAATTTTACCGGCCATCATATAGTGTTCATAAAGGAAACGTCGCTTATGAAGATTGAAAAGTTAAAAGTTTTGCAATGGTCCAATTATAATATTCAAATGGTAATTTGATATATTATATGTAGATGTGGGTTGTGCTTTAATTCCGGGAACATATATTTATTAATATGCCGAAGACCATTGTGTAATGGAGAATTCCAATGGCCTTATAACCACGGTTTAATTCATCGCACAGACAGATACAAAGAGCACAAAATTGTAGGTCCCGACATATATGATTTCCTAATCAAAATATAAAAGGTAGAGAATGTTGGAGGTGCGTTATGGATTTTATAATAAGGTTTAATCCCATTGAGGCAAAGAACAAAGTTCCCACATATACAGTCTGTTAGACATGGTTCACAACCATAAGATAACTTTGGGAAGAAAAGGCCCTTAGATATGTTTATCGAAATTGCCAGATCAACAGTTATATATATTGTAACGCAGTTATATATATATAGTAGACTCACAATCACAGTGAACAGGAATATGCACAGGAATGAATTTGACAAGTGTACAAGCACAGAAAATTGGAGAATATGCAGAAGACAGTGAACAGAGTAAGTAGAACAGTTACCTGACAGCAGCAGAAAAGACAAAACCAGCAAGCCAAGTGCTGGAAAGAAGACTGAGTGAACTTGATATATGTAACTGAAAAATGGGAATGTAAATGTTGTAATTGATTTTATATTGTTTGTGATGCATTGGCAAGTCTCCGGAGGAAAACAAAAATCCCACTGTAAATTTGAAATTAATATATATTGTTATATTTTTTTAAATGAGTTGATAAAAGAAGTGAGGAGGTAGAAGGCAAAGAGGCATGGCTACCCATTTCGAATTCCCAGTAGAATGCATACAGTCATGAAGCTATCATATATAAAACAGGTAATATCCAAGGGTAGAAGGTTACGAAAAGTTGAAAACAGAGAGAGAGAGAGAAGAAGAGAGTGTGCAACAGAATTGAAGAGAGTTGAAGAATATAAGAAAGCTGCAAGAGGTTAGAGAATGCAGAAATGATGCAGTGAGGCTGAGAAGAAGAAGGAGCTGATAGAAAAGCAGAGAATGTAGAAATGAAGCAGTGAGGCAGAGAAGAAAGAGAAGCTGATAGAGAATCTGAGAAGATGCAGAGATGATACAGGGCAGATATGAGAATTGATGGACAGCAGAGCAGATGGTACAGAACAGAGTTGATATCCAAGGTAAGTCAGCAAGTGTTTTTCTTTTGAAAAAGTAAGGAAGTTGGAGCTTCCCTATCAAGTTGTAGCTTGATAGATGTCAGTTGTAGCTGACTGAGGTTGGAGCCTCCTATAGGTTGGTGCCTGCAGAAAATTGATGGGAGTTGGAGCTTCCTTGCAAGTTGTAGCTTGCAGAATTGAAGTAGGAGCCTCCTGTAGGTCGGTGCCTACAGAAAATCAGTGGTGAGAGGGAGTTGGAGCTTGCCTTTGCATCACAACAATAATAAGATGTGGTTTTCTCCCTTTATGGGTTTCCACTTATATTTGGTGTCTATGTGCTTGATGTCTCTGTGTTGATATGGTATATCTATTTTGCTTAATACTTGCTGCTCACATATTAAGACTGCTGGTACATTATATAATCTACCTATTAATTGCTGCTCACATATTATGTTGATCAAGAAATGAAGGTGTTAATAAAGTTTAATGAAAAGTTTTAAAAAGACCATGACTGTGTTAAACTGATTCACCCCGCCTCTTCTCAGTTTAACTAAGGGTTCAACAACTGCGTCAATCCTCTTCCTTCAGTGCTGGCTTTGGTTAGATCACTTCTGCCTCTCTCTGACTGTAGCTCCACTAGCTGAGAAAATCTCTTCCTCTCCAGATGCTATCTCTGCCCCTCACTACTCAGATCTCTAGCTCGAATTTCTCAGCAAACCTGCCTCAAAACTTTCGATCTTAGATCAATTCAGTGTCTCGGTGTGTTTTCCAAATGACTCTCAATCCTTCCTTTATAGTCTTCTCATTGACAAATCAACGACCCAGATTAGATCTTTAATCGATGGCTAAGATTAAAACATGACTTGATCTTCATTTTCTAGAAGATTCACACTTTGTTTTATTAATACATGAACCGAGTGGAATTTCCACAAACGGTTTCTGGGTTCTTTGGAATACAAGTGTCTAAGCCTCTCCACAAAATTTGAGACTTAGAGCACTTTTTGATGCTACACAAATCAACAGTTACCCTTGGATCTTAGTCTCGTGGGATCTCCTTTATTAACCATTTGGTTCTAGGGTGGTATTACTTGGGAAACCCCAACTTTGGGTGCGTAGTCCCACTCCTTTATCTGCATATATTACTCCCTTTCCACTCACTATACCCCCATTCATCATTTCTCCCTCCTGGGTTCACATTGCCTCTCTGGGTCCACATAGGATCACCCAACCTATCCCCTTGCGCCCACCTTGGGTCAAGCCTAGAAGGATGCCCTGGAGGTTGACGCAGATAAAGAAAAAGTAAAAGCATAAATGGCCACACTCAACATGAAATTGTACCACAAAATGTAAAAGATGGCCGGGACAAAAATAATTAGCACGTGGGCAAAAGCCAATACATGAGCTCTACCCCATACCCATGGTCATCACCTTAGTTCCATAGGCCCTAGATGAGCCTCCTTTATCATTCAGGAACCCATGATTGTCCCAATCCCTGGAGGGCAAAGAACTGCCCTACCTTAAAGGGGATAATCATGCACATCATGCTCTTGTTCTTTGAGCCCCAAGCAATCAATTAAAGAAAAATTCATAAAAAGAAAATGGCATACAAAGAAGGGTGGAAAAATCAAGGTCGGGGCACCTTATGTACCATGATTGCTCCCTCCTACACACTATATACCCAAGTGTGGGCTTCCCCTTATCTAGCTACCCTAGGCCCCCAATATGTGGCCCAAGACTGCCCCTCTAAATCCCTATTCCATTTAACTTCTTTATCACTTGCCACCCCCATTTGAGGGATGTACTTTGGACGTTGTATCCCCTTTAAGGGTAGAAACCACCTAATAGGGTACCTGGCTAACCCCCTTTGGAGTTTGGAGACATTAGCACATGCCAAAGCCCACTACGGAAGGACATGCCATTATGAAGTGCCCACTTTGTTATCTATGGTTTGTAAGCTCTTTTACACAATTACTCTAATGACTTGTTGTACTGGAAGGCTATGGGACACATTGGATCTTATGCAGGATTGTAGATGGTGCCCATTTGGGTTTGGTCTCCCTATATGGGGTCCTAACCTACTAGAGGGCTACATTGGCATAGTAGGGTGTGTATAGAGAGCCATGGGCCTCCATAGCAGCAGACATCACTCCATGGATCTCCACCGATGTCCAAAGATTACTAGAGATCCACTTTTGGGATGAGGATGATGCACTTGGTACACTATGCCCAGCAAGCCCCACAGGAGCACCACACACTTGGCAGGTGTCCCAAGACTTGTATGATGACATGGCAACATTCATTCCGTCATTTGAGCCCATACAAATGATCTATAGGCATCTTCAACTCATATGGAGATCCATGGGGTCATTGGTGTGCTCCCACACCCATTGGGAGCACCACAAGTCTACTACTTGGAGAACAAGGGACCACCTTGTTTTCCATCACATTTTGAGGAGTTTATTCATCGTTATGGCACTTCTGGACATTATTAGGCCTTTGGAGGGCCCCCACGACATGCATATATTATTTTTGACCTCCTAAGAGGTTTACTATTTCATTTATGAGCTAGTTTGGTGGGCTTGTCACCAAAAGTTAGGTTATTTGCACATTATTTTTTGTTTAGGGGCTAATGTAGGCTCATTAGCTAAATCAAACTCCTAAAAGGTGTATAAACAGGAGTTAGTTGGATTCATTTGTGTCATCACTTGGATTGGGATTTCTCTCTCTTAACAAAATTTCGCATTTTTTCCTTGGTGGAGATTTTTGGATGATGGATGAATTTTGATATATGGATTTGGGCTATTTCTATCTTGGAGGTTCTTATGTGCAAATGTGATGCTGGTTGGATATACTCTCTAACATTGTAAGTGTAAATTTGATGCTATTTTCTTGTTGCTGCATACTATTGGATTTCGCTATAATTAGGGCTAATTGCTGCATGATTGAAATGTGGAATTATGTGTCTATTTTGCTTATTCTATGTATGGGCCATTGTTAGATGAATGAAATGTCCTAGAGATAATTTTATCTCGACAAGCTTGCACCATTTGTATGAAGTATAAATGCTTGAAAGTCACTTTTCTTATCTTTCCTCTAACATTGGACGAAGTTGACTTTCTCGGCGTCCTTGAACAAGAAACCAATTGCTTCTTCATAATTATCCTTGACTCCATATACCCAAGTGAATCAGGCACTAATCTCTCATAAAAGGGTGATCATTTTCCCCTCTTTTTCACATTTTCCCCTTTTTCCCAGGTCTAGCCCCATTAGGTCACCTAGGGCATCAATTTTCTGGGAATCTAGCCACAGGAAAACTTTGATCTCCAGGAGGCAATTGCGCTGGTGGGTCTCCTCACTCTCCTCCGAATTTGGGCCAATTCCGAAGGTGGAATCTTCAGATACCTCAAGCCCTAGCTTGAGGATCAAGTTTTTCCTTGGTGTTCCCAAGGCTAGAACCTGGCAGGATCAATTTGGCATCCTTGGAAGAAAATAATTGTTTAATCCTTTCCCCTCACCTTGACCATGTTAGGAACATCATTGGGTGCCAAAATCCATCCCCTAACTTGGGCTGGGTCCAGTTTGCCTCGTGTGGTCCAATTCTTCATCAAAGCTGATTTATCAAGGACTAGTCAGGAATCCAAGTTCCCAAAGGATATGAGGGATTAAGACTCCCCCTTGTAACTCTCATTCTTCTACCTCAACCCTCCAATCCTCACCCCCTGTCCCTAGAAGATCAAGTCCCTTGCTTAAAAGGTAGGCAAATCTCACTCTTCATTCTATCCTAGTGAAAGGGTTTCTAGGGTCACTTCAGACCTAATCATTGATCTATACTTTATAAGGAGTCTTAGCTGTGGTGATAGTGGCCTAAGTCTCCATTGTTGCCCTTGACGTAGCAATTGCCCTCATAGGAACCCCTCTTAGGCCTCTTTGGGACAATTTATTTTGCATGCTTCTTAGTTGGAGTAGTTGCAATTGAAGCAACAACAGATGAGAGGGAGTCGCAATGCAGTTGCAGAGTCGACAAGCGGTATAGATGCAACATTAGATTTATGCAGTGTTTGGTGGGCAGTGGCATTCAGTCACAGTGGCCAGACATCAGTAGCTTGACAAAGGAGTGATACAGAGATAGGGTATTGTAGCAGTAGTGGTGCAACACTAGAACACCTTCCTCGCTAAGAGGAAGTGTTAGTTTTTGTAGTATTAGAGCTGTTCTAGTCTCGAAACTTTGTGGGGAGGCTAAAACACATGAGTTCTCCATAACGCAGAAATAGTTTCTGGAAATTCCACCTAGAAGTGTCTCAATTAGATTATTAGCCTATTTTTTAATATTTTCTAAGTCTAAACTTAAGTAATTTGGTTAATTATGTGAAAATTTCATCTATTGCAGTAATGGAAATTATTCTCCTAACTGTAAATTTAATTATGCAGTTTATTTGCTACGACAAACAATGTATAAAATCACAACTGTTATTTTCACCATAAAAGTACTGCGGAAAATGTCCATGGGGTCTTGGATAGATGGTGATCGGGTGCTTTGTTAAGGCACTCCTTGATGTGAAGTCACCAGTTGAATTCCCTGCCCCGATCGAGGTGATATATTGGACATGATGAATATGTAGCCTTGCCAAGCTTACAAAACAAAAATACTTCGGAAAATAAGATACTAGAAATTCTAGCACACACAAAATAATTGTGACACCGTTATTTTTGGACAATTGTCCTCGGAAAAACCCAATGTGGGAAAATCTGTGCAACAGTTGAGTTTTATTATTTATGCAACAACTAAAATTCAGAGTACAATAAAATGATGCCAAACTGGCATTTTTATTTGAGAAAAATACTGTAAAAAATATATGAGGGAATTTACCCTCCTCAAGCAATCTTGCAACAAACTGAGCCTCAAAATTGGGTTAGGTCATTGTGGGAGATTGGGCATAACATTACCTTGAAGAATCCAAATTATGTCAGAACTGTGGCATTGGAAAGAAGACTTAGAGGGCTACTACAGGATGAAAGTTCAAATATTTGGGATCCAAAATCATAGAGATACATCAGTTTCAATATCGAGCTCCTAAAAAGCAAGAAAAAGGTGTAATTTTTTTTTTTAATTGCATAACTTTTGTTTAAAAAAATCAGTTTGAAGTGATTCCAAGGGAAATTTGAAGCATTGATATCAGTATTGGGTTCTAAAATGTCTCCCATAAAAAATTCCACACCAATTTAGGCCCTCAAAAAACTCTACTATGACACATGAAGAGGAAGAAGTGCAGCGTGATATATCAAAATTACAGGACCAAGTGCAACAAATTTTTCTCTCACAAAGAGCAACCAAAGAAGAACTAAAAGGTGACATGGGTGGTTTAAAAGGTGGCATGAATGGTTTAAAATCAGACATGGATGGGTTGAAGAAAGACATGGAAGGTTTGGCAAAGTTGCTACAAGAAAAGCTTTCTAATGGCAAAACAGTAGTAGAGGAAACTCGTGATGAGAACGAAATAAATGTTAATTATGATTTCATAGACTCTAACGTTGGATTGAAGACTCGCCATATTCCAAAGATCGATATGAGGAAGTTCGATGGCAAGGATCCCGTAACATGGATGCTACAGATGGAGCAATATTTTAATCTCCATGATGTTCAAAACACACAAAAGGTACGGATTGCAACTTTATATTTAGAACCCAATACATTTGTCTGGTATCGATGGCTTTGCTCTAGTAAACAAATTGTCACTTGGTCAATTTTTACGGAGGAAATGATAGCACATTACAAGGATGCAAATAGCAACACCTTATTTAGCCAATTGATAAATCTTAAACAAAAGGGTTCAATGGTGGAACACATTGAGGACTTCCAAAAATTGAATACGAGGGTAATTGATATTCCAGAGGAACACAAGGTTGATGTATTCATAGGGACTTTAAAGGATAACATCCAACATGAGGTTCGCCTTTGGGAACTTGATTCAATAGAGAAGGCATTCAGGTTGGCAAGAAAAATTGAAAGAAAAATTATGGCGACAAGGAAGCCTACCGGTCACAACTATAAAGATGGAAGTGTTGCTACTCCTAGGCTTCCAAAACCTACAAGGTTGAAACCACAACAATTGGAAGAAAAAAAGAGCAAAAGGGCTTTGTTATAGTTGTGATAGCAAATACACTAAAGATCATAAGTGTGCTGAGAATAAATTATTCTACATAGATTGTGAAGAGGAGGAAGAAAATGAACAAGAAACTTCAAAAGAAGAGGATTACACCAGGAACCAACCCTAGAGAAAAAATAAATGAATCTAACCATATCTTGTAATGCATTGGCAGGAATTACCACTCCTCAAACTCTCAAGATAGAAGGACATATCAAGAAGAAAAATGTAATAATGCTGATTGATTCGGGTAGTACCCATAATTTTATTTATTGTAAGTTAGTCAAGGAATTGAATTACTTCCTATACCCAGCACCAGAGTGTCAAGTGATGGTTGCAAATGGAGGAACTATAAATTTCTCTGGAAAGTGCCATAATATCAAGGTAACCATGGGGGAATATGTATTGAATAGTCCAATGCTCTCCATTCCAATGGGTGGTGTTGATGTTGTATTATGAGTCCAATGGTTACAATCTTTAGGGGTGATAGCTTTTAATTTTCAAGAACTTTTCTTGAATTTTTTTGGGAAGGAAAGGAAGTTGAATTACGGGGTATCGTAGGGAAGCTGAGCAAGATAATCAGCTCTAATATCATGACAAAGCTTCTGAAGAGAGAACAATGAGGCATAATTGCACAATTATGCTCACTAGAGGTTCAAACATCAAAATCACCTATTTCTCCAGATCTCCAAAAAGTCTTGGATAATCCTTCCAAGGCGTTTGAGATGCCCAAAGGCCTCCCACCTATTTGTGATCATGATCATGCTGTTCATTTGATTCAAGGAAGTGTTCCTCCAAACATCGGGCCTTACAAATATCCTTATGCCCAAAAGAGCAAGATTGAATGTATGGTTGCAGAAATGCTAGAGGCTTGTACAATTCAACCTAGTCAAAGTTATTTCTCTGCTCCAGTAGTATTGTTGCACAAGAAGGATGGACCATGGCATATGTCTCTGGATTATAGGGAGCTCAACAAGCTCACTATTAAAGATAAATTTCCCATCCCCCTCATTGATGAATTATTGGATGAATTACATGGAGCAATTTAGTTCGCCGAGCTGGATCTTTGTTCTGGATATCATCGAATTAGAATGAGCACTGAAGACATTTCGAAAACAACATTCAAAACTCATGAGGGTCATTGTGAATTTTTGGCCATGCATTTTGGCCTGACTAATGCACCTTCCACATTTCAAGGTTTAATGAATTCCATTTTCAAACCCTTAGTGTGTTAGGATTTTTTGATGATATACTAATCTACAACAAGTCTTGAAAGGATCATGTTCAACATGTTGACAGGGTGCTCAAACTATTGGAGGAGAAACAATTATATGCAAAAACCTCCAAATGTTTCTTTGGAGTACAGGAGGTGGAATATTTGGGTCATATTGTATCTCATGAGGGTGTTAAGGTAGACCCTAACAAAATTAAATCCATCAAGGAATGGAAAATCCCCACAACCATAAAGCATCTTCGAGGATTTATGGGGTTAACAGGGTATTATTGCAAGTTTGTTAAGAATTATGGAGAATATCGACACCTCTAACGTCATTACTGAAGAAACATTCATTTTATTGGACTCTAGAAGCAACTAAGGCCTTTGAACATCTTAAAGAGGCAATGTGCCAAGTACCATTCTTAGCTACACCAGATTTAACAAAAACCGTTATTATGGAATGTGATGCTTTAGGAAATGGAATTGGTGTTGTTTTAATGCAAAAAAAAAGACCCATTGCTTTTGAAAGTCGTCCAATCAAAGGAAAGTATTTACAGAAAGCTATTTATGAGAAGGGAATGTTGGCAATACTACATGCACTAAAGCAATGGCGACCTTATTTAATGGGAAGACACTTCAAGGTAAAAACAGATCATGATAGTCTTAAATATTTTTTGGAACAAAGATTATCCTTAGAAAAGCAACAAAAATGGGTCACAAAGATGTTGGGTTATGACTTTGAAATCATCTACAAAAAAGGGAAGCAAAATGTTGTTGTAGATGCACTGTCAAGAAAGGATAAGGATGTGGAAGCATTGCTTTGGGCCATTTCTATTATCCAACTTGAGTGGATAACTAAAGCAAGGGATGAATGGAAGAATGATGAAGAGGTGTGGACACTCATTCAAAAGTTGCAGCAAGATCCTAGTACATTTGAAACATTTAGCTGGAAAAATAATTCGTTATGGTACAAAGATCGCTTATATCTTTGTTAGAATTCCCAACTCAAACAAAAGCTTCTTTTGGAATTGCACACCTCATCCTTAGGAGGGCACTCAGGATTTTTAAAAACTTACCACAGGGTCAAGAAGAAATTCTTTTGGGATGGCCTTAAATCTGACATTCAAAAGTTTGTGGCAGAATGTTTGGTTTGCCAACAAAATAAAGTTTAGACAATTAAGACCCCAGGTCTACTACAACCTTTATCCATTCCAAGTCAACTTTGGGAGGAGGTTTCAATGGATTTTATCATAGGTTTACCCCAGTCCGAAGGAAAGACTGTCATCATGGTGGTAGTTGATAGACTTACCAAGTATGCACAGTTTTTGTTGAGAATTTGGTAGGGCTAGGTTTAATTCAAATTCTCTTCTTGATAATTACTTGTGAGCTTACTTCTTTTACTTATGATTTCTCTTCTTATCTTATTATGTCTTTTATCAAGTTAATTGCCAAAACACAAGAGACACAAAATTAGGCTTTGCGAGCTAGGGCCAAAACCTCTCCCTCTTGGAGAGGAAAACCCACAAGAAATTCTTCTTATAGACTTTCAGGTGACAAGTACCATGACCATGACACAAACCCTTGACCCTTATATGCCTCCAAGACCTTGTCACTACTTCTTCATTGACACCTTGAGCTGATCCTTCTTTCTTGCACCGTCCTGCACCATTCTGCACCTTTTTGCACCAAGACTAGAGAGTTAGGTCTCTACTTGTATTCTTTCTTCTGCAGCTGTATGAGATCCTTACTTGTGATATCAGCAATGTGTCATAGAATGTCTTACCTTGAGCCTTCTTACTTGTCTTGATTCCTTCCAGTGAACAATCCACCCTATACTATAATGATAATGTTCCTTGTATTGCTGAGCATATTTATCATATCTTATACTTAACGCTGTCACTTTAAACACAGTCCTCCTTCTTCGCACTTGACCACAGTCCTATTTTCGCAATCAACACAGTCCTTTTCTTCACACTTGAACACAGTCCTTACTTCTCACTTATTGCAGATAAGTATGACCGCAGTGATCTCAGACTTTACCAAAGTTCTCTCTTCTAATGAAACCGTAGATAAATCTTCCTATCTCGCATTTTACTTTAGTCCTGCAACTCGCAGTAAATCTTAGAACTTGTCTGAATTTTTGTGTCAAAATGAAATCCGCATGTTCCTATAAATAGATGATCTAGACTGTAAATAAGCCGACTTGATCAGGGGTTTATGAGCCGACGTGTCCACTGTTCAAAGGCTGTCTTGAGGAGATATTCCAACGCTGATCCTGAGCACCATATGAGCCATGTCTTCAAGCTTAATTGACAAGGTCTTGAGGCATAGTTTATTGACTTGACTCTTCTAATACATGACTCTTAATTAGTACATTTATGACAAGATGACAAATCTCTAAAAGACATCAAAAAGAAGTCTTTTGACCGATAATAAAAACCTTGCTCATGAAACCCATGATGCAAGCGTAACAAAAATGCATTTTATTATCTCTGTCTTTTTCATTACATAAATACATAATTACATATTCAATATGAAGACCGAACCTAGTTATACTTTCCAACACTTTTGTGCATTATCTCACCCATTTAAAGCCAGTACAGTTGCTACTGCATTTATGGAAACAATTCAAAAGCTACATGGAAACCCAAAGATTATTGTAAGCGACAAAGATCCCATTTTTACAGGAAATTTTTGGATGGAATTATTTTCTTGTTTGGGTACTCAATTAGCTTATAGCTCATCATATCATCCTCAATCTAATGGGCAAACTGAGATAGTAAACAAATGTTTGGAAGGATATCTTCGTTGCTTTGTATCTGATAAACAGACACAATGGGTAGAGTCGTTACCTCTGGCTGAATTGTGGTATAACACTTCCTTCCATACTGCAGCAAAAATGACCCCATTTATGGCACTTTATGGATATATCCACCATCCATCACATCATCTTTAAGAGAAAATTGTAAGGTTCAAGCAACGGAAGATCACATCGAGCATCAATAACAAATTCTCCAACTCTTAGAGGATAGCCTCTCTTTGGCGCATGATCGAATGAAACAACAGGCAGATCAACATCACAGCGAAAAAGGTTTTGATGTAGGCGATTGGGTATTTGTACGGCTACAACCATACAAACAAATGTCCCTTAAGTAAGCTAAGAAGGATAATAAATTATCATCAAAGTATAATGGTCTTTACAAGGTGTTGCAAAAGATTGGCACTATGGCATACAAATTGGAGCTTCTTGCATCTTTGCGAGTGCACCCAATTTTCCATGTTTCATGCTTAAAGAAGGTTATAGGTGACAAGCTCCCAGTTCAAACAATATTGCGAGAACTTGACAATGAAGGAAAAATCATATTGGAACCTGAAGCAGTCACGGAAACAAGAACTCGACAACTACGAAATCAATCAATTTCAGAGTATCTCATAAAGTGAAAGAACTTACCCACTGAAGATTCAACATGGGAGGATGAAAATTTTATATAGAAGCATCCAAAACTACTCAAGCGTTGAGGACAACACTTTTTTGAAGGAGAGGGGCATGCTAGGTCGCTATAATACTAGTGTATCCCTTTATTGTTATTGTTAGTGTATCCCCCATATTGTTATTGTTGTGCCCATGTAGTCCCCATATTATTATTATTGTGCCCCATAGAAGCCCACTATTATTATTGTTGTGCCCTTACATTGTTATTGTTATGTCGACTAGCATTATATTGTGACCCCTTGGACCGCTATATATAGAAAGGAGGTTTTGTCATTTCTATCATCCAAGAATTGTTCATTTATGTAATTTAAAGGAGGTTGCCCCCTCGAAGAGGCTGATTTCTAAGTCGTTGATCTATGTTTTCTTCTATTTTGTGATCTGGTTGTATAACAGTTGCTTGGAAATGCAACTATTGCAACAATCATTTCACGAGCACTTATTACTGTGTGAAAGCTCATTTGTTGGCCTTACCAAGCTATTGAATTGCAACATGTACACAGGTGTCTTTAGCTAACAGGAAAGAAATGGAAAAAGAGGCCAATGTTGGTGTGGCAAGGGTGGCTGCATCATCTAAAGAAAACAAGAATGATGATCCCCTTCCATTCTTGATGAAAAGAAACAACAAATTTCCATTTGAGAGTTTTGGTGGGGGCGTGGGTCAAGCAGCATAAAGAAAGGCAGTGGCACCTAGTCCAATGAACAAGATTTTTTAGAAAGAGAGACGGGAAGAGCTTGATCTCACCATTGCATTCTTTTTCTATCAAAACTTTATATCCTTTAATGTTGCATGCTCACCTTTATTTCTTGAGATGTGCCGAGCTCTAACTCAAGGGGCTCCATCAAGGTATGTGCCTCCTGGGTCAGAGAAGCTTAGAACCACATTGTTGACTAAGGCAAAGAAAGCGGTGGGTAAAATGCTTGAGCCTATTAAATTAGGATGGCCAACATTTAGGGTTAGTATTGTTTCTGATGGATGGTTAGATCCAACACGCCACCCACTAATAAACTTTATGGTGTCTTCCTTGAATGGACTAGTTTTTTTGAAATTAGTGGATGCACTTGGACAATACAAGGATGCACAATATATTGGTGAGTTGTTCATTAAAATTAGAGAAGATGTAGGTGTTGATTCTTGTGTGCAAATCATTATAGATAATGCACCTGTTTGCAAGGTTGTTGGCATGATTGTGGAAGCTAAATATCCACAAGTATTTTGGACACATTGCATTGTCCATTCCTTGAATTTATCACTTAGATCTATTGCTTCTGATGTGCCTTGGATTGGAAGTATTATTGAGGATCCACGACATATTCACAACTTTGTACAAAATCATACAAATTCCAATACAATCTACAAGGAGTACACCCATCTATCATCGTTGAAGATTGCAGATACATGGTTTGTCTCTTCATTCATCATGTTGAAGAGGTTGAGGGAGGTCAAGACCACTCTTGGGGCCAGGGTTATTTCAGAGTTTTGTTCTTTTTGGGAGAGGGTAAATCTCACTATTAAGATCATGGACCCTATCATTTCTTTGTTATGATTTGTAGATATATACCAACCCATCCTAGGAGAGGTTTATGAGGGATGGGATTCCATGATTGAGGTCGTGAGGACCATTATTTTACAGAGTGAGTGCCTCGAGTATGAGACATCATTAGAGGCCTTGTTCACCACCATACAAGATATCCTTGTTAGCAGATGGGACAAGAATTGCACACCTTTGCATTGTTTACGTCGCTCATTGAACCCAAAATACTACAACCATGAGTGGCTGAATGGTGGACCTTCTCACAGATTCCTTCCTCACATGGATTGTGAAATTTCACAGGGGAGGAAGGATGCATTGAGGCAGATTTTTCGGGATAGAGCATCCCTTGATGAGTTGGAGGATACCTTTGCGGAGTTTTCTACTGACATTGGGCGATTTGCAGGCTATGATGTGATTAGAGACAGGGGTGCTGAGAAGCCCTATTCTTGGTGGGAAACTCATGGGGCAACAAGCCCTCTACAATAGTTAGCCATGAGGCTCCTCTCTCAGGTGACTTCATCCTCTTCTTGTGAGAGGAATTGGAGTACATCTAGTAATTTGTATAGTGTCAAGGAAAGCAGGCTTGAGTAGTCCAGGGCAAAGATAATGGTGTATTTGCACAACCTTCGTCTTATTTATAGGCAGAGGGATGAGTGGTTGAAGGGAAAGACAAAAATGTGGGATGTCTTTCCTGATGATATGGGTTTGGATAGCAGTGTTGAGATGACATTGGCCAACTTGGATCTTAATGACCCAGTGCTAGAGCCTGTCACTTTTGACGATGGTGATATTGTTGAGGGGTCATCCTCCACACCAACAGATGCAAAGATGACATTGGATACAGAGGAGGAGGATGCAATAGAGGAGAGCAGTGGGGATTGTTACCATTCAAACTATCAAGGGTCCTAAGAAGGGATCCTATAGGGCAACTACTAGATCTAGGGCAATAATGGATCGATAGCCCATTGTCACCAAGGCTAAAGCTCCTTGCTCTTTACAGACTTTAACCAATGGGAGGAGACCTGATATGGTAAGGATCATGATAATGAATGTATCAATGATAGAATGAAAGGTGATCTTGAAAGCCTATTCACAAGAGAGGCTCAAATATATAGCTTGCTTGCTTAGAAAGCAAGGTGAAAGGCTCTCAAGGAAGGGCTAGGGTTTGAAGATATGACTCACAAAGGAGATTTCTAGCTCTCAGAATGCTTGTGTAAACTTGGTTTCTAAATGTTCTTTGAAGGATTAGCTTCAATAAGAAGTGGAACCACACGAGACCAAGTGGACCCAAAATTAGGTCAAGGGGATGGATTTGATCAACCAAGGGTGTGCATGACCTGATTGAGGAGGAGAAAGAGATCAAAGGAGAAATTTTCTTTGAACTCGATGCAATGATCCTAATGAGGTCACTAGCCAAAGGGAACGAAGGGCAAGAATTGATCTCAAAGCTAGAGCTTAAAATATCCCCATCGTCAGAATTGCTTCAAAATTGGAGGGCACCTAGGAAACACACCAACGCAATAGAGGGTGAGAGATCAAACTTTTTGGATGGGTGAATCATGAGAAAATTGATGCCCTAGGTCACCTATGGAGGCTAGGCCTAGAAAGAAAGAGAAAAGTGTTATTTTTGTAGCATCAGATGTGTTCTAGCCACGAAATTTGGCGGAGAGGATAAGATACATGAGATCTCCAAAACCCAAAAATCATTTCTGGAAATTCCACCTAGAGATGACTTAATTAGATTATTAGCCGTTTTTTAAATATTTCCCAAGTCTAAACTTAGGGAATATGGCTAATTAATCAAAATTAATTAAGTCAAGCTGAGAATTCTCTAGAAACTCACATGGATCGATCCATAAATGATCTGAGCCATCAATTAAGATTTAATCTTGGCCATTGGGGTCCCAACAGGAAGACATAAGAAGGGATCAATGTGGTGATGGAGTAGGCACTCGAGTCACTGGCGGAATTCAATTTTCCAGAGTAGTAGCAGTCAGTTGCCGAAGAGTTCGAGCCTCAGTGAGGCAACAACAGATAGTGAAGGGTGAAGACAGTGAGGCTGGAGGAAGTGTTCCAGATCCAGCGAGTGCATTTGTAGAGGGGCCGAGATTTCTCCAGGAGGATGCACAGAGCCAGCGCAAAAGCCTCAAAAGGTAGTTCGATTTGCTGAGAGGGGAAGATGTCTTCAGTTCCAGAGGCCAGGAAGGAGTCCTACAGTGCCAGAGAAGAATTTTCCCAGCCAGCAGCAGGCAAGACGACTTGATTAGCAGTCAATTAAGGCAGCACGCAGAGCAGGTAGCTTTAGAGTGACGCAAAGCTTGTGCAAGCCTAGTTGGACAACTTACTTTTCAGAGGCAGTTTAGTGCCGGAATTGTCTAGAGTGAGGGCAAATTTCCCTCTAGTATTTTTTCTATTATTTTCTCTGCAGGATAGCTAGATTTCGGCATCCAGATTATTGTACTCAAAATTTCTCACTGGTGCATAATAATAAAATCCCTCACTGGTGCACCGGTTTTCCCAAGTTGGGTTTTTTCGGGGACATTTGTCCAAAAATAACTGTCTCATTTTTGTGTGTGCTAGTATTTTCCGCAGAATTTTATTTGTGAAGGTTGTAGTGTGTTTAATTTGATGTTGCCATAGCAATAAACTAAATAATTAATTTATTAGTTAGAAGAATTAATACCAGTTGTTGCAATAGAATTTCAGTTTGACATTTTCACATGGTATCAAAGTGCAAATGATGAACCGGGAAGCTCAGAAGCGAAGGAAGAAATTTCGTTGTTCAGAGGGAGCAACAGACCGAAATTCTTAGAGGCAGCGCAGTTCCTTGACAGGCAGGCCGAATTAGCGAGACAACAATTCAATTTTCAGTTGCATGGTGGCAGAAAGATTGAGTTGCCCAGATTAGTGACTCCAACAGTTAGAGGGAGCAGCTGCAGCTCAGATTTTCGCTGAGCAGATTCCTTGGTTGCACGCTGAGGGTTTTGCTACAAGTTGCAAAAGAAAAATCACTGTCGAATGGAAGAGAAAAGCACACACAATAGAGGGAGAATTTTCTCAGGGAACTTCAAGTCTTAGATGTTTGATTTTTCGAGGCAGATTGGTAGTAGCAGCTAGCATATCTATGCATTCCAGGAGGGATTGCGAGTAGCAGAGCAATGTTTAAGCAGAGGGAAGGTGTTATGAATAAAAATATTCATAAACATCAACTAAATAATAAATATTAAATTAGCAATTATTATTAATAATAAATTAATTAAATTAGTTAATGTCTCATTACTTGTGTAGAGACATGGGTCAAAAGTAGTGTCATTCTATCTTCGTGGCTAGTCAATGGCTATATAAGCACACCGCCACAAAGATTTATAACACCATTCATATTTTTATAATACAATTACTACTACTACAAATAAAAGTCTACACACAATCATATTCTTTTTTTCACGAGGGGAAAGCTCACGGGAAACCCGGGCGTACTTCCCCAGAATTTCTGGATGGTACGCACGGTAAACCGTTCGGCGGACTTTCGGCGCCTAACCCCAAAGGACTCAAGAATCGAACCCGTGACCTCCCTCAACGGAGAGGACCACGTATTGGCTCACTACCGCTTGAGCTAACCCTTGGGGCTTCACAATCATATTCTTGCATACAGGTTTAAATGTATTTGAGATTTGAGATCACCAGAGAAAATTCATTGTTCCAGTGGTATAAGAGCCGTCCGCTATCCTCTATGTTGTCTGTTGCCTCCTTTGCATTATCGTAGACCTTTCCCCTTTGTTGTCCCCCACACTGTCCCACCATTCTCCACTGTGATCCATTGCATAACTCTCCGTTGTCCTTACCCTCATCCCACTCTGTCTTTGTTGTCCTTATCCTCATCGTGCTCACTGTCCCACTTTTGCACGATTTAGCTACCCTCATCCCGCTCATTGTCGCACTGCTGCGCGATTTAACTGTAACTAGCATCCGTGTAAATAATGACAACGAAAGGGTTGGCGTCAGCTCCGTACGGTGAAGCGATGTGGCTCATGGTTGAAAGGTCAATGAAGACATCTGTTGAACGTTGTGGCTCGAGGATTGTGTAAAGGTGCATTCACGTTTCATGTGACTAACTATAATATAACTATAGTATATTAACATTATAACTATAATACAGATTAATTTAATTAATTAATATTATTTAGTTAATTAAATTATTAAATTAATTAAATTAATTAAAGCTATTTAATATCTATATATATATATATATATATATATAATAATAATAATTTATATTATTATTATTTAAAAAAATAATTGGGTCCACTAGGAAAAAGAAAAGAAAAATGGGGAGCAGTAGTAATGACGATAATTCGAAGAAATTTCAAGAAGAAATTGACAGAGTATGCCGGTGCCTTGACGAGGTCAAAAAGAAGCAAGATGATTTCCAGGTTTGTCAAAACAAAATGGTAGAGAATATCAAAAGCAATAAGGAGCATGATGAGCTAGTGTATGGGAGGAACCAATCCACCTTTTAATTCTTCATAAACGCAGAGCTCAAAATCTTCGGAAGGTGGATTTTTTTCAAATCATGAATTTTCGATGCACGAAAAGCCACGAATACCGCATGTACAATTTGAAGGAAGTCAGTACCATATGAAATTCTCCGACAAAGAATACCTCAAAATTAAAAGAGAATTACCTAAATACGATGGTAAGGACCATACAGGCACCATTGTATGGGTAAATAAGATGGACGCCATTTTCAGAGCAAAGCCATAGGCGAATAGGAGAAGGTCATGACCGCATCCAACTACCTGGAAGCAGAAGCGTATGACTAGTTCCTATGGTCGTCAAACAAATGTGCAACTCGTTCGTTCAATTGGCCAAATTTTAAAAATACTCTGCTAAAAAGGTTTCATGACGAAGAAGAGGATGATAACCATTGAAGATGCTAGACATGCAACAATAATTATTGAGAGAAAATATAAGCTCAAAATGTCATCATTCAAGGAAGACGAAGACCAACAACAACACAGGAAAAAAGGAAACTAACAAATGTAGGTATTGTGGAGACAAATGGACATCAGGACATAGATGCCTTAACAAAAAATTATATACCTATGAAGTCGAGAAGGAATTAGACACTTTAAGTAATGAGTTAGAGAAGAAGATTAAAAAGAAAAATAATTGTCACAAATGTGGAAAAAACTGGATGCCAGGACATAAATGTGAAGACGCATCCCTATGACACTATAAAATAGTAGATGGAAAGAAAATTGAAGCATCAAGACCATGATGAAGGAATCATTGTCACACACAATGAAGATTCAGATTCTGAGGAACTGTCATTAGCTGCAATCTCATGTGGCTGGAAAAACCTTGATGAAAATAGTAACTCTTTCGAAGATCAAGGACATCAAGCAACTGCAAAATACGTTCCACCACACCTTCGGAAGAAGAACCAATTTCCGAGAAGGAACATTAAGCTTACTACACAGTCAACAAACATGAGGAAGAGACAGTGTCCTAAAACCCTAAGGCTCAAGGGACTCATAAAAAACAAAAATGTAAATATACTTATAGATTTTGGTAGTATTCACAATTGTATAAACATTGATATTGCTAAACAACTTGGTCTTTGTATATGCCCAATCGAGTACTTGACCATGTCTGTCGCTACTGGAAAGAAAATCAAGGAAATAGGAGAATGTCAAAAAGTGTCAATCCAAATACAAGAACTGAAGCTACAAACAAATCTATTTTCCCTACCACTCAAAGAAATGGATGTAGTTCTAGGTGCATAATGGTTAATACAACTAGGGAGCTATACTACAAACCTTGAAGAAGAATTCATGGAGTTTATCTCGTAAGGATGACATTAGAAAGTAAATGGTGTTAACACTCCCAACTCCAAGGAAGGTACAAGTACTCGTGAAGAATGCACTAGTCAATGAAAGGATGCCACTCCATTGCAAGAATGTTCAACTAGAGAAAACCGTTCTAGTTGTGCTTTGAGGACAAAGCATCTCTAAAGGGGGTGGCAATGTTATGAATAAAAATATTCATAAACATCAACTAAATAATAATTATTAAAATAACAAATATTAAAACACATTTTGTGTCCTATTGTCTCATTGTTCTTTAAGTTTTGGTAGTTGTTTGATTATAGAAAACACTAATCATAATAAAGGAAAGAAAATGAAAAATCAAGAAAGTAAAAAGACATCACAAGTAGTTATCAAACAAGAGAAATCACCTACTCTTGCTGCCCCTAGATTTCTGAACATTCTCGATATCTACCAACCTTACTCAGATTTGGTAATAACTTGATCTTAGATCTAACTTTGAGAAATACTCTACGCCATGGAGCTCATCTAACAATTCATATATAAATGGAATTGGAAATTTGTTTTTAATAGTTATTTTGTTCAATCCGCGGTAGTCTATGTAGAATCTAAAAGACCAATCCTTTTTTCAAACTAGTACTACTGGAGTGGCATATGGGCTTCTACTCTTTGTAATAACTCCAAATTTTAGCAAGTCTTGAATTAGGCTTTCTATCTTTGTTTTGTCATGATACGATACAATTTGAAATTCACGGGTGCCACATCTGGGTTGACTTCAATGATATGTTCTATCTTCCTTTTTGGAGGTAATTTCATAGGCAACTCTTGAAATACCTTATTGTTTCTGAATCAAAGTTGTAACCTAATGTTGTTGGTGAATTCCTTCCATAGAAAACAATTCTAACTGTTGACATTGTGCGACAAATATGGGTGCTTCTTTTCAAATAAGTTTCTTCATTTGTTGCGCAGATACAATTTGAGTGAGAGGAGCTTGAAAACCGAACAATTTATATTTCCGTCCACCCCATTTAAACTTTATAAATTGCTTTTGGTGATTTGTGGAATATTTTCCTAATGTTTGCAACCATTGTATTCCCAAGACAATGTCTACGCCTCCCAAGGGTACTGTGTAGAAGCTAGATTCCATTTCGTAAATGCTTGCAGTTTGACCTTGTGACATTTCCCTACTCCATCTATTCTCTTACCATCTGCCACCATAACTTCTATATTTGTTGCAGGGTATACAAATAGATTTAGTCTCCTTGCTACATTAACATCTATGAAATTGTGGTTCGTTCCTGTATCTATTAACAAAATGATGTTTTCTTTCTTAATATGTCATTTTAGCTTTGAAGTTTGTGGTTGTGCTATTCTCGTGATTGCGGCTAGGGAAATTCTCGCCATATCCTCTTCTTCTGGCTCTGTGTTTGGAGCATTATTTTCCTCGTTAGTATCTTTGTCTGAGTCACTACTCGAGGCGTTGTCTTGTTCTGCTTCACAATTGTAGCGTTCTTGCGTGTTGCATTTATGTCCTGATGAAAATTTGTTCCCACACTTCCAACATTTGCCATCCTTCTTCTTTTCAGAGATTAAATATTGGTTCCCTTCTTTTCGCAACTGAGGCGGAATATACTTGTTAAGATTTTCCAAAAAATTCTTACTTGATTTTCCCTACGAGTAATTGCTTGATTTTTCAGAACTAGTATATGATGACTACAAAATTTATTCTTTTGTTCAATAAGCTTTGCTGCATGTCTGTCTTCTTCAATAGTTTGGGGTTTGTACAATTTTAATTCTGCATGAATATAATCTTTAAGTCCACATCTATACATTTTAAGTAGTTGTTTATCAGTAAATCCTCTTTGTCTTGTAGCCAATACTTCCCATTCATGGGTATATTCGCTTACAAACCCTTTTTGCTTAAGATGAACAAATTTGTCGTAGACATCATCTTCTTCTTCATCGAAGAGTATTTTTAGCAAAGCATCCACAAAATTCTTCCAATGAAAGTAACATGTGTCACATTTGCCAGACCACCATAGGAACCAATCGTATGCCTTTGCTTCTAAATTGTTGGATGCTATGATGATTTTCTCACATTCACCTAATGGTGGGTTTGACTAAAAAATGGCTTCCATTTTATTAACCCAAACAATAGCGCCTTTGTGGTCTTTACCATCGTACTTGGGTAGCTCCTTTTTAATTCGCTGATAGTTTTTTTTCGGAATTTTTGTATGGTATTGGCTACTTGAGAAGTGTATTTGTGGAATCTCATGATATAGGGGCCCTTCACTTTCTTGGGATTTGGGACTTTGTGTAGGTTCTTGACCATTTAAGGGATTTACAAAAAATGAATTCACCCTTCCTACTAGCTGGTCCATCCATTCCTCTTATTCTTTAACCCTAAGAGCTGCTTCACATCTGTCTTCCTCTCTTAATCTTAAAAATACTTGCCAATGATAATCAAAATCTCTTTTTTCTTAGTTTTGCGTTCCTTGTAACAATTTATCAATGTTGTCTATCTTTTTTATATCAGTTGCTAATTGTTTTGGAGTTTCCATCATCTTCTTTTGTCCTTCTCCTATCTTTGTTTGCCTTTTTTTGACATTGTCATCATTGACATTGTCAAGGTGATGACATACCTTATCAAGTTCTTTTTGATATTTATTAATGTCGACTTCATCATTATTCCCCATCTTAGATTTGTTCTTTTTCTTGGCAGAACCAATTTTTTACTTTTTTTTTAATAATATTATAGTACTGTGGTGACTCAACTGAATTATAGAACAATAAGTTGCAAGTAGTATTTTTTATTAATGAATAACTTGAATGATGATACAATTTCCTTCGTGATGGTTGCCTATATAGGCATTGATTGGTCATGAAGGTGATTGGTCATGTCTTTCGACCATAAAACTTTTCATAATTAATAATGATTAAAAATGATTAATTATTATTATTATTATTATTTATTTAATTTTTTTATGAATGATTTATTCATAACATACTTGCATCAAATGATGTGTTAAAGGAGAAGGGGTTGGAGTGTCTTAGTTAGACCTAGTTTGACTTAGTAAAGAAGGTCCCAAAACCTCTATACCATGGAGAAAAGTAGGTCAAATGAGGGAGTCCATGAAGGGCATCTTTGATGTGATGTCCTAAAAATGGTGTCAAAAACACCATCTTTTGAGAAGGCTAAGGATCTGCAACCCTTGTTGATCCAAGGTTGGAGGGCTAGTTGCAAACTGAAGCGGGGTTGTGAAAATTGTAGCCTCAAGTATATAGAGGTGCTGGTGATCTCAATCTCATCTCCTCTGAAGTAGAAATAAAGGTCCGATTTCCCCCAATTTTGTTTCTCCTTTTGAAGCATGTTGATCTTGATCATTTATGGACATTAATGCCATTTCTTTATTCTCTCTCAAGCGATCTCATTACTCCCTTTAACTTGTAACTATGAATATTAGTCTGTTTCAACAACATGTTGATCTCCGAGTAAAGAAAAGTTTAGATTTTAACAGAACCTTAAACTTGATTTTCTTATATTGTTTTATTGTGAATATCAATACTTTAATAATGAAAGTTAAGTTTCTTATTTATCAACACAAAATTTGTAATTGGTATGCTTACTGTAGTGGTTTTGCAGGTTGTTCCAAGTGACTTGGCTGACTAATGTGGGCTACATCTATGATCGACTTACTATCAGTGAAGTGTGTATTTCATCTTTAATATTTCTTGTTTGTTGATGGTTCATGATTTTGTTAGCCTATAGTTTTTTCTTGCATATCATATGTTTTTTGTGTATGGTACTATGTTGGCTAAGTAATATTGTGAACCTAAGTAGTTGAAGAAATATGATGAACCTTAGCAGGATTATGCAAACAAAAGTGGTATCTACTATTTAATGATTACATTCAGGTACTAATTTTCAGCAAATTAGGGCACAATTTTACCATGAACTTGAATCTAAGTTGCACGAAACGGGGAAACAGAAACGAGTTTCCAAAACGTGTATGGGTACGGAACGTGAACCCCCCAAATTTTGGAAACGGGTAAACGCGATATATATATATATATATATATATATATATATATTAGAATTTAGGACATTTAAGAAATGCTATGTGCAATCATAAAACATACATGATAAATGATAATTTATTACATTGAAAGCATAAACTATAAGTCTCTAAATTTTCATCACATTTACTCATGAATGATCACAGACACAATGAAAATAGAAATATCGGAATATCCAAAACCAACCTTTATTATATATCAAAATCTCAAAATCAACCTTTATTATATATAAAAATCTCAAAATCAACCTTTATTATATATATGAGGCTGCAAGTACAATAAAGACTATGAGCATGTCGAGTCAAGATTTTGTTTGAGTGATGGGTACATTTTTAGTAGGGTCATGATAGAGGAGTTTGATAACCATTGTCACTAACATCAAGGTACATAAAGGGATTGGTGCTCTTGATTAAATACGAGTTCCATACCCTAATTCATGACAAAATCCAATGGAAACATTGTAATCCCCCAGTTCTGAAATCCTGAAAAACTGATAAGTCTGTTGGATTTTGAATGTGACCTAAAATTCTACTTTCTCCATATGAAATCCAATGAGGACGGAACCACTCTCAAACACCCTGGGTCATTTCATGGTAATGTTAAAAATTCAAGTAAAAGGATGAAAATGAAGATTAAGGAGAATGTCACTTATACTTTAAGAACTTAACATTACCATGAATCGCATATAAATACTAGGGCCATAGGCTTGATCATTAGAAGCGAGATTCTTTTTATAAGTTGAGAGAGCCATTTAGAAGCATCCAAAAGATACTTTCCATAATTTAAAAAAAAATAAAACACAAACTGAAAAAAAATCTTAAAAGAAGAAGGTTAAATGCTGGAAACGTGCTCGTACGGCCTAGAAACGCATTTCCATCCGTACTGGGCACGTTTCCCCAACGTGAAACAGCCCAGTACGGACGAAAACGCGTTTCCAGGCCATACAATATGATGAAACGCGTTTCCGTTTCATTTCTGGGCTGAAATGGGCCTCTGTCCAACGTTTCCTGCAATAGAGCCTTGAATCAATAATTTCATACATTAGTCATAGAAAAGTAGACATTCAACAATACGAAGCACTTACAACACAAGATGCAAGAATTCCTTCCATTGTTCAAAGAATAGCTCCAAGAAATATCTAAGAATAAGTTCCAGGTGTCAAAATGCATCCAAGATCTAATATGGTCCACAAAAGAGCAAGTGTGAGTTCATTTATGTGGCCGAAATTCCAAGCGTGATGATGATGAGAGATCAAATGAGGTCTCTTCAATATATATGTGTTCTAACATAACCTATTTTAGCCTAAAATCTCCTCTAGTAATGAAATAATGTGCAAGAAATGGCCTAGGTCACAAGCCGACCTAGTAGCTTTTACAAATTTAACTTTATCTCCATGAAAGCTAGTGAAAATGTTGATGTCACGCTTGCGTGGGTTGCTAGGAGGCTAATGTTGAGGCCTTTTGGTGCCATGACAAGTGTAGAAGACCTCTAAAAACAAGAGCTAGTGGTTGACCCCAGTATCTTGATGCAAATCATCTTGTGGCCCCCGAATGTGGGATTGGGGCACAAAACTAGGTCTCATGGATCTCCAAGTGACAAAATGTCTATCTCTGCTCTAATGTTGAGGGCACTAAAGACGGTGCTAGCCCTCCCATGTCTCAAGGCATGAGACAAACCTCATATGGGACCTGGATCAACAACCACACCATATATATATATATATGCTAAGCCGGTTGGGGGCAAACTGGTCCAAGTGCATCATCCCATGAATAATATAGGGGAAAGTGCAAAAGTTGTGGGTGCTAAAGGTTCCCATGGTTATGATTGATGGTCTACAACTATCTGAAGTCCCATGGCTCTCAACACATCACCTGTGGGTGTCAATGTGTCCCTCTACAAGATCTAGACCCCAATTAAGTTGCCTAGACCTATAGATGGAACCATCTGCTAATCACACACAATATTTAGTGCTGCGACTTTGATCATCAAGTACATTAATCATTATTTCATCTAAGTGAACCAAGCTTGAAAGAAATGGGTATAATGACACTTCATATGTGGCTTATCTTCCAAAATTAGGGCCTTAGCCACATAATGGTGTTATGTCCCTAAGTAGGAGTGGCCAATAGACGACCCTATGAGGTGTTCCCAACCCGCAAAGGGAAGTGGCATGTCCTCAGTCCACCCTTCAATTGATAGGTGCCATGTAAATAATGATAGAAAAGAGAGGGAAAAGGATTCCATTGCCAAGTGCCATGGTCAAAGTGACCAACTACGTTGGAATACCTCATCCTAGATGTATAGATGCTAGGAGGGAGAAATCATGGATACGAGTTGCCTCGACCTTTGTTTTTCCAGCCCTCTATATTTCCTGTTACTTTTTGTTGACATTTCCTTGTATTAATGCTCATAGCTTGAGGAATGAAAGCTCGCTGTGTATTATGTATAACAATTATTACCCACTTTAAGATGGGGCAATTCATTTCCCATCAAGGGTTGGGACATGTACGAGTTCCTTGTCTTCTATGAGATAAGGCAACGTTGGCCCAAGAAACCTGTGATGGCCATATGATAGAGGTATAGCTTATTGACCACTCTAGGTCAACGACCCCATAACAGTACACCCTTTTTTTCACAAAAGGGATTTATCATGTTCAAGTGCTCACATCATTTAGATTTTATCATTAATCAGCAGTTTGTTAAAGATGTAAATCCATTCTGCATTTTTGTAATGTAAATGATCCTAGTAAGACCATCATTTATGTAACAACTTAGGTAAACTTATTATTTTGGTGACGATTTCTATCCTAGGAGGTTTTTCGTCTCACTAATTCATCTTTGTCTCTTGACACAAATGATTGGCAAAGTTTTTCCCTCCAACCTCACCCCAAATCTAGGGTGGATTTTGTTGTCAAGATATTATGTGAATCCTAGTGTTTTTTATTGAGTCTTTGTAAAAGTAATGTGGGAATAATCCTAGCTAATTGGCTATATTATTTTATTAGCTAATTGGCTATATTATTTTATTACAAATTATTTGGTCTACTGGATCATATTTTTTGAGTCGTAGAATTGGGTAGATATTTGAGGGTCTATGACGAACGAGTGTTCCCCCCTCATGGGTTAAATGTATTTATCTTATGTAAAGAGGGTTGGAAAAAATCATCAATCCCTCGTGTCAATTAAAATTTTTTTCCGACAAAAATAAACTAAAAATCAGGGGTTGGGACATGCACGGGTCGTAAAAAAACATTAATCCCTCATGTGTCAATTAATTAAATTTTTCGACAAAAATAAACTAAAAGTCTCAAGCTGAAAATTTAATTAGTTTGAGTCAATTAATTAAATTTTCTGGCAAAAATAAATTAAAATTATAAGCTAGAAATTTAATTAATTTTAAATCCTAGGAAAAATAAAATTCTCCAACATTTAAAATTCGTGGGTTTTAAAGTTTTTAATTTGTGGAGGTCTCTGGCCAAGGGAATATTGAAAATTTCAAGATATTTTGAACCCTTGGGCCATAGTAGTTAAGTAAAAGTCAAAATTTTGAGGCAATTAACTCAAAATAATCATTTTTGAGTTGATTAAAAGGAAATTAAAAGTGAAATTCGAATTTACTCAAAAAGTAACTTTATTTCAACGGTGTTGATTAAGAGATCATTTGATCTTCATCAACGGTTGAGATTGCTTTGACGGGGATAAAGCCATCTTGATGTTGGAGAATTTATCTATAAATTAGAGGTCTCTCCCCATTATTTGGATCGGATCATTGAATTGTGTACTTGCTCTGAAAAGCTCTTGTAACTTTTTCTAGTTAATAAAACACAAAGACTTTGGGGTTTCAGACCGTGGTGTACCTCTTTAAGATTTATGTGGTAATATTGCTCATGATACTCTACTGCTTTTATTTGCATTTGCTGGTTAATAGCCTTTGAGGATTGACTTGTGAACAAGTATCTTGCACAAATTTCTGGGTTTTTTTAAAATATCGTTTTGGTTTGATAGAAATAGCAGGTATCTCTATTTCTTGATGATCTTATGATTATTTTGAATCTCTATTAATATAACAATAAGATCTAAGTGTGCAGAAGTTATTATTCAGGATTTGGGCATTTGGGGAAATCCTTAGCTAGATCAACCGACTCTTAGATTACAGAATTTAAAAAGCCCACTATTTTTAATTTCTGAAGTTATCTTACAAAATATTTTATTTGCAGGGTTTTTCTTGGGTTTGTGCCTCATTAAAATTTCTAGTTTGTTTCCAAATTTGTGCAAAATTGTTCAAATCTAGTTAATAGAGGGCTTTGATCTGTAGATCTGCTAGATCTGTAGAATATTATTGTAGATTTGTAAATATCAATTTTTTTAATTCACTGGGGTTTTGGGTATTTCATATTTTTGTATATACATGTTTTGGGGTTTCTATCTTTTGTCTGTGCAGGAATAAATCTGAGGATTGCCGACGATTTTCGTGGATTTTGGAGACTGATCTAGGCCTTGGAGTGCAAGATCTGATCTCCATTTTATTTGTAGGTTGAAGAATATTTTCAGAGAGGAAATTCGATTCGAGTTTTGAAGATTTTCCGAAAGATCGTGGGAATTTTTTTAGGGCCTGGAGGCCCTGCGCTGGGCATCTCCAACCCCCTGCTTCCCTTACTTCCTCCATTCTCCCTCTAGGCTTGCCTTACAGCCTCCCTTCCCTCCTGAAGGTGTCTGTTTCACCAAGGACAGTCACATTAAAAAAAATATTTTTCACCATCTTAGAGGCAATATTTCTTTGTGAGAACTTCAACATCCTTTAGAGCATAATTTTAGCTTTTCAACAAGCCCTTATTTGCCTCGAAACTCCCTGCGGTTTGAGAGAAAATGAATTTACAAATTTGGAAAAATATAATTTCTATGCAAGCCGACATGAGACAACTCATGCAAGTCGGCCTCTTGGCCAAGGGACGGGACTCTTCGTCAAAAAAAGAAAAATATGTATAAATATGAAGTTATAACACTTCATTTTGGCATCAATTTCGGTGATCATTTTAGAGAGAAGGCATAGAACAGCAAGGAGGCTGAGATGACATAAAAGAAGACTGTTTGGGCAATTTTTTGTTAAGGTTTATCCTCCAAAATAAAAAACATTACAATTCAGACTTGTGGTTTATCCACTGTGACAGTCAAACTTGTGGCACTGTGCACTGCAATTTTTAACATGTGGACAAAACATGTCTTGAACCTGTAATAGATTGTGGCATATCCTGAACTGTGTAGTATAGTATTTCAGACGTAAGTTCCTGATTCTGTTTTAAGAGCTGACTTGGATCAGCTTATGAACACATTTGTTACCTATTGGAAATGCAGCCTCAGACTTATTCTCTGTGACTGTCACAAACCTGTGTTAGGGAAGCCTCAGATCAGTGAAAAAGAGCTCTGTCAGCCTCAACAATTTGACCCTGTCACACATTTGTAGCCTTGGTTGAAGAAGCTCGGGCTGAGTTTCCTTTTGAGTTAGAACGGTTGTTAACTTTGTGGTAATAAAACGGCTCGGACCTTCTTATGTGGTACAACGGTGAATAATCCATTTCGGATCCTTAACTCACAGGAAGAGAGACGATCTTGTGAAGGATTAGGTGAAAACTTGTATTTATGTGAATGCACCAGCAGTCAAAGCTTGAAGCCTTAAAACTGGAATAGGTTGACTACGATCTGTACCTCGAGAAGTGGACAGTCACCATTATAACTTAATTTTTGAGAAGCCGGTTCGTGAGAACTTTAAAGAGACCACTTTGTGGAGCAAAACATTTAGAGAGCATTCTTGAAGTACCATTGGAGAATTTGGGATCTCTTGCGGCTAAGCACCTTGTAGAAAATATTGTTGAAGAACTAGAGTTTGCCTTGAAGACAAGCTTGAAGTGGCTCAAAAGCCTTGTATATTGACTTAAGGATTTGTGGAGCATATCTTGAAGATTTGCATTGGAGACTTGTTGAGGAAAAAATCTCTGAAGGAGATTATAGGAGAATATCCTTTGAAGCAACCATCAAGACATCTTGGAGCACCTATTAAGGAGCCTGTGGAAATATATCCTGTTGGGCAAGTATTGTTGAAGACACCTTTCGGAGAAGTTGGCTTGAAGACAACCTTGGAGACCATGATGCATTAGGTGTGTTGAGGTGACTCCGAGTTTTGAGCCTTGAACATGAAGAGCGTGGAGACACCTTCATGTGAAGACAAAGTTGTCATTGATGGGCTAAGCATGTTAGAGATCAGTGAGCGGCGTTGGTGAAGATATTATGACTCATTGCGGATGATATTGGGAGCTGTAAGAATTAGTGAACTTATCTTGGCGGAGTGGCAAGGGTTGGATCTAGATGATAGGAGTCCTCAAGAAGCTCAGTCGGAGCACATTGGGAATGGGGTTGGAGCCCTAGGAGTTGGTGCCTCAAATTGACGGGGTTGGAGGTTGGTGCCCTAGAAGTTGGTGCCTCAAATTGACAAGGTTGGAGCCTTGGAAAGACCAAGTCGGTGCTTGGCACAATACAGGTTGGAGCTTGGAAGATTGGAGTCTTCATCTAGGGTTGGAGCCCTATATCGTTATTGTACTTTACTTATTGTAAAGAAAAAATTAATAAAAGTATTTATTTCATCATTGTTCATTTTGTGTTCTAAATATAAGTGATCTAACTGGTAAAATTAATAATTGAAAAGAAATACTGATTCACCCCCCTCTTAGTATTTCCAACAATTGGTATCAGAGCCATTACCTTCACTCAAAGCCTAACAGCTTGAAGGTTGATCATTAGAACACAAATGGCAAAGCCAAGGAATAAAGTCTCCAATTCTTCTAAAGATGTGTCTTCCTCAACCATCGAAATTGAATTCAATCAATTTGCGAAGGCTCCATTGTTCAATGGAAATTTTGATATATGGGAGGCAAGAATGAGGAATTTCTTGAAGACTCAAGGAGTTGAAGTTTGGAGATTAGTGATTACTAATGACACGATGGACGAAGAATCCAAGGAGTACAATACAAGAGCAATGAAGACAATCTTGAATGGGTTACCAAATTTTGTGAAGGCCAATTTTGAAAAATGTTCGTCAGCAAAAGTCATATGGGACAAACTTCATGATCTTCACTCAAAAGGAGCGTCGACAATGATCTCTAGTCAATAAGATGATGGAAAACAAGAAAGAAGTCCAAAATCCATCAAGGAAGCTGAAGATAAGAGAGATGACAACAAGACTAAAGAAGACCTAGAAGACGATGAGAACAAAGAAGACTTTGAAGAAGATCTCCTGAATGAACTTATGGCTTCCATGGAAGAGATTAACAATTTGAAAAAAGAAAATGAGGAACTTAAGAAGAAAGCGCAAGATGGTGACCAAGACAAGACAAGGAAGGAAGTTGACCCTTTCAAGCTTCAAGTTCAAGAAAGAAATGAGGAGCTCATCAAACTTAAGGAGGAATTTCAACAAAACAAAAGAAAGAATCACGAAGAAGTCATATCTATGACAAATCAATTAGATAAGGCAAAGAAAAGGGAAGAAACTTTGTCAAGCCACCTTGAACAAAGACTTAAGAGCTTGAACAATCTTGAAGTAGAGATTCATCAATACAAGGAAGAGGTCTCCTCTCTCGTATCTCAACTTGAAGAAGCAAGAAAACAACTGCAAGGAGCCAAGAAGTTGATGGAAACTTTGGCATTCATAGAAGGAAAAGTTGATGAAGCAGAAAAGGAGAGAAACACCATGATATGCCAACTAGAAGAAAAGGATGAAGAAATCTTCAAACTGACATCAATCTTCTCAAGGCTGAAACATGTGAAGCTACGAGAATAAAAGAAGAAATGGAGAGCAGTCTAGCAAAGGAGAATGAAGAAGTCTTCATAACGAAATCAAATATCATCTCCCTTAAAAATGAAGCACACGAAGCAACAAAGATGATGGAAGAAATGAAGAAGCAACTAGTCATGAAAGATGAAGATTGTGAAAAATTGAAAGAAGAAATTGTCTCTCTTAAAAAGGAAGTTCACTTGCTAAATAAGAACTTGAAGAGTTATCAAACCCTAGATGACATCCTAAGTCATCAAAGATCCCCCCCTTGATAAATCAAGTCTTGGCTATGCAGGTGAACCCTCAAGCAAGAATGATAATGCTTCAAACAAGGATGTGAGGAAGCCAGGAAGAAATGATACTCCCAATTCCAGCAAAGGCAAGAGTCAAGATGACATTAGAAGAAACCATACTCCAAGGAGATTTACAGATGATGTCAAGAATACAAAGGGAAATGAATATCATCAAAGAATTCCAAGGCAAAAAGACTTTAGAAGTACTTCAAGGAACTTTTCATCTCCCAGGTACCAAAGTATTTTTTTTGGTTATTGCTATTCTTGTACAAGCTTTGGGCATATGGCAAAGGATTGTAGGGCATATCACCAAGACAAATATAATGGTCCCTGTCAATCTCCTAGAAGCAGCTTTGCAAGAAGAAATCTTATATCCTCATTTACGAGCAGAATGGAATGCTTCAATTGCCATAAAATTGGGCATATGGCTCGTGATTGTAACTTGACTTGGGTCCCTAAAACTATGACAACCAGGCTAGAGAAGAAACTTACACAAGTGTGGAAAAGGAAGCAAATTGGATATGAAAGTCTCTTGAACACTCCAACCAACAACACATGTTGTTGATTTGATGAAGACATCATTGGCAGATATGATATCACAAGGTTTAATGATGAATTTCTGCCAAGAAGAAGACTATGCATACTGTTAGGGGGAGCTTGTGATTCTTGACCATTCTTGCAGAGGCTATCCGTGAATGGGCCCTATGAAAACCTTGATGAGACACACTTGAATGGTCATCCTTTGATAGATCATCTCTTGGGAACAACTTCATTGAAGAACATGATCCCTTATTCATCCGATGAACTGCTTTTCTTCTGCATGTTCACAAGGCAGCAAGTTTTTCTTGAGCTAGAAGAGTTTATGCAGGCAAGAGAAGTTGGTTCACCACATGAAGAAATGCAAACATATCATGGACCACATTGCCAGAAGGAAGAACACCATGATAGGAGGTGTAACATACCTATGAAGGACTACTATTTATGAAGAAAAGAAGTAGCTTGACAGGGGGAGTACTTGGGTACCCCATTTGCCATTGATGTCAAAGGGGGAGAGAATGTTTGAAGGGCAAGAATATTGCCATCAATGACAAAGGGGGAGATTTTTAATAAAGGTTGTCATTGATGTCAATATGGCATTGATTGAGATGTCAATATTCTTGAGATCCATGGTTCTAGATGATGATGCCATGACTCTTGGTTGACTAGGAGACCATTAATGATGATGCCAAAGTCTATGAAGAAGTCTTGTCCTAAATGCCTATTGATCATAAAGCCCTAGAAATCATGATGATGTGCTTACTCTGGATGAAGAAGCCTAGAACCCGGATGATGTCCTTACCCTTGATGTGGAGGACTATACTTAATAAAGTCATACACATGATGATGTCATACTCTTGAATGACCACACTTGATAATGGTCTTGATGACATGGTTGAAAGAATACTTTGAATTTTTCCCAATAACAAATTAATAAAGGCTACACTATGACTTATCGTTGCACGAGTATATGATGACATGAGATGATACATTCATTGTTGGATACTGTTATGACGTGGATGTCATACATGATCCTATGATGATGAAGAAGCCAAACAATAGAGGAGCCAATCATTAGAGAATCCATTCTGTCCCAAATATTTTATGCACAAAAATTTAAGGACAGTCACATTAAAAAATATATTTTTCACCATCTTAGGGGCAACATTTCTTTGTGAGAACTTCAATATCCTTTAGAGCATAATTTTAGCTTTCCAACAAGCCCTTATTTGCCTCGAAACTCCCAGCGGTTTGAGAGAAAATGAATTTACAAGTTTGGAAAAATATAATTTCTATGCAAGCCGACATGAGACAACTCATGCAAGTTGGCCTCTTGGCCAAGGGACGTGACTCTTCGTCTAAAAAAGAAAAATATGTATAAATATGACGTTAAAACACTTCATTTTGGCATCAATTTCGGTGATCATTTCAGAGAGAAGGCACATAACAGCAAGGAGGCCGAGATGACATAAAAGAAGACTGTTTGGGCAATTTTTTATTAAGGTTTATCCTCCAAAATAAAAAACAATACAATTCAGACTTGTGGTTTATCCACTGTGACAATCAAACTTGTGGCATTGTGCACTGCAATTTTTAACATGTGGACAAAAGGTGTCTTGAACCTGTAATAGATTGTGGCATATCTTGAACTGTGCAGTATAGTATTTCAGACGTAAGTTCCTGATTCTGTTTTAAGAGCTGACTTGAATCAACTTATGAACACATTTGTTACCTATTGGAATTGCAGCCTCAGACTTACTCTTTGTGACTATCACAAACCTGTGTTAGGGAAGCCTCGGATCAGTGAAAAAGAGCTCTGTCAGCCTCAACTATTTGACCCTGTCACACATTTGTAGCCTTGGTTGAAGAAGCTCGGACTGCAGACTCCTTTTGAGTTAGAACAGTGATTAACCTGTGGTAATAAAAGCAGCTCGGACCTTCTTATGTGGTGCAACAGTGAATAATCCATTTCGGATCCTTAACTACAGCAAGGACAGTCTTGTGAAGGACTCGGTGAAAACTTGTATTTCTGTGAATGCACCAACAGTCAAAGTTTGAAGCCTTAAACTGGAACAGTTGACACAGTCCTGTACCTCAAGAAGTGGACAGTCACCATTATAACTTAATTTTGAGAAGCAGTTCGTGAAACTTTAAAGAGACCCTGTGGAGCAAAACATTTAGAGGCATTCTTGAAGTACCATTGGAGAATTTGGGATCTCTTGCAGCTAAGCACCTTGTAGAAAATATTGTTGAAGAACTAGAGCTGCCTTGAAGACAAGCTTGAAGTGGCTCAAAAGCCTTGTATATTGACTTAAGGATTTGTGGAGCATATCTTGAAGATCTGCATTGGAGACTTGTTGAGGAAAAAATCTCTGAAGTAGAGTATAGGAGAATATCCTTTGAAGCAAGCATCAAGACATCTTGGAGCACCTATTAAGGAACCTGTGGAAATATATCTTGTTGGGCAAGTTGTTGAAGACACCTTTCAGAAGTTGGCTTGAAGACAACCTTGGAGACCATGATGCATTAGTCATCATGAGGTGACTTCGGAGGTTTTTGTTTGGGTAACATGAAGAGCTGTGGAGACACCTTCATGTGAAGACAAAGTTGTCATTGATGGGCTAAAGCATGTTCGAGATCAATTGAGGGTAGCATTGGTGAAGATATTGTTATGACTTGTTGCAGATGATATTGGGAGCTGTGAAGAATTAGTGAACTTATCTTGATGAATTGAAGCAAAGGGTTGGAGCCCTAGAGGATAGGAGTCCTCAAGAAACTAGGTCGAAGCCTGTACCAGAGATGGGGTTGGAGCCCTAGAGGTTGGTGCCTCAAATTGACATGGTTGGAGCCCTAGAGGTTGGTGCCTCAAATTGACAAGGTTGGAGCCTTGGAAAGACCAAGTCGGTGCTTGGCACAATACAGGTTGGAGCCCTATATCATTATTGTACTTTACTTATTTTAAAGAAGAAATTAATAAAAGTATTTATTTCATCATTGTTCATTTTGTGTTCTAAATATAAGGGATCTAACTGGTAAAATTAATAATTGAAAAGAAATACTGATTCACCCCCCTCTCAGTATTTCCAACAATTCTGCTCCAGATGACATGGAGCCGTTCATTCCCTTTTGATGCCTTCTCTTGCATAGAACTCAGTGAAGTCTTTATCAATATACTCTCCACCATTGTTTGAACGCAATACTTTTACCTTTTTCCCTGTCAGATTCTCAACTAGAGTTTTAAACTCTTTGAATCGATCAAAGACCTCATCCTTGGTCTTTAGAAAGTAGATCCATGTCTTCCTGGAATGGTCATCAATGAAGGTGACGAAGTATTCTGCACCACTAAGAGCTCTTGTGGACATTGGTTGCAGATATCTGAGTGTATTAATCGTAAGACACTCTTTTCCCTATTGTTACTTCTGGAATAAGCCGCTTTGGCATACTTGCCTTGTACGCACCATCTGCAAACATCATCTTGTTTGGTGCTTAACTCTGGAACTCCTGTGACGGTTTCTTTGAACATTCTTACATCCCCATGATGCAGGTGCCCCATCCTTCTCTGCCATAGTTCATTCAAATCTTTTTCACCACTGCAGCCTATCAGTGCCATTGGAGATTCTAGCTTTAACTTATATAATCTGTTGCTTCTGACTCCAATTTGGGCCTTATTCTTCCAACTCAAGTGTTTGACATATACTTTCTTTCCAATGAAGTATACATCATAGCCCTTGTTTTGTAACTGAGATACAGAGATCAAGTTCATCCCCAATCCAGGCACATGCAGCACATTGGTAACCCGAAGCTGATCTCCTGGTTCTGTTTGAAAAACTATAGTGCCTCTTCCAACAGGAATACATTTAGCCTTATTTCCCATGGTGATTTGGAAGTTCATCTGTTCTTCCTGGTAGCTCGAGAAATATTCTCGTATTACTGTCATGTGTGCATGTGCCCCGCTATCAATATACCAAACCTCATTGGAAGCAAAGCTTGACAAGCAAGCGACTTCTTCTTCTAATCTAGAAGTCAACACAAAAATGTTGTGATCCAACATATCTTTCGTGCTTTCCTCTTTCCTAGGAGAACTGCATAATCCCCTTCGAGTTGTTGCTCCAGCGACATGAAGACCACGACTGATTGCAGAATCTCCAACCCTGTTGCCCTATCTTTGCTTTAATACCATGTGAAAATTTCTAACTTGAAATTATAATGCAGTAACTGATTTATTTCTCCTACTTATTTTCCATAATAAGTTACTTACAAAACCCTTCAGCAAATATGAAAATAAATTCTACTGCAGTTATCACATAATTACATAGAGAAAAGAACAATGAAATGCAATCACAGGAATCAATCACATCAACGCAGTTGTTTTTAGACAATTATCCCTAGAAAAACCCAATACGGGAAAACGGGTGCAGCAAATGAGGGTTTATTTTTTATTCTTCAACAACAATCTCTTTACAAGGAATGATTTGCAGAATCATGGAGAAACTTTTATGAAAATACCTGAGATAATTTTCCTCCGATTACTGGAGAAATTCTGACACCCAAGAGACCCTCTAGCCTCCACTGTGTCAGCTCTGCGTCCTCTTCTACGTGAGGACTGCGTCATTAGCTACGCTGCCCCTCTATTGATTTGCGTCCCTCCTCCTCTTTCTCTCACTGATGCTGATACCCTCCTCTTCCTTCACCCTGCAACTCTCCCTCTGAAATTGAACTTCTGTTTCTAGAGAATCGACTTCCCTCGGGTTACTAAGCATTTGGGCAGTGTATCTCCAAATGGCCCTCAAGTCTTCCTTTATACTTTTCCCGTTGAGATATCAACGACCGTGATCAAATCTCCAATCAACGACTAAGATTAAAACAGACTTGATACTCGTCTCGTAGAGGCTTCTCACACATATTTACATTAATTCACTTTAATTGTTTTAATTTCCTAAGTTTTAACTTAGGCTCCATTAAAAATAATTAATTATTTGAATAAAATGCACTCTGGGTGGAATTTCTCCAAATGATTTCTGGGTCTTGGAGATCTCTTGTGTTCTAGGCCCTCCACAATTTCGGAGCTAGAGCACATCCGATGCTACCCAAAAATCAACAAAGGATATAGCTCTTGGGAATCTCGTTGAGAACATAAGTGGCAATGTCATCTAGTATAAGGTCCATCATACATCTGTCAAAAGGAAACATCTGCTGATGGGGATACTTTAGATCCTCAAGATTCTTTGATGGAATCTTCATTGAAAGGTTCATCGATCATCAGGAAAAGCACGTTTTTCATCAAGAATTCCAAACTTGTGGAATTCATGGGATGATGGTATGATGACATAAAGGTGAAGAAGATCAAGGGATTCAAGCTCTTTCACTCAAGAAAGCTGATGCAGGAAGTTTGGATGATCCAAAGGAAAAATGAGGTGTGTATTATTATTATTATTATTATTATCCAATTTTAAGGTCACAGACAAGCCAGACATCAAATTGGTGTATGAGATCCCCTTGTTTGTGGGACAAGGAACCCACCTCCAAGCAACGATTTGAATGCTAAGTCTACAAAGGCATACATACTCTACCCTCCTCTGCTTTTGAACCTGTGACCTCTTAGGAGGAAACACATTAACCATTAGGCCCACTCAAGCTGTATACTTGCACTTGATATTGTGGAAGTCATGTCATATGGTTGTAGGTAACATGGACCAATGCTCTATCTTAAGAGTATGATCAAAGGAATTGATCTCCTCCTTCAAAGGGTTGTAGGAATGCATGGGTCACACATTCACTAGATGAAATCAACATAATATGTCCTCATATGAAGTATGAGGTGGTTGACAACAATTGAGGAACTCTGATTGGAAGCTCTTGGGAACTAGATTTGTGATGAAAGGAAGGAAGAGATCATGGAATATGCAACCATGGTAAAGGTAATCAACATCTGATAGACCAAGGAGATTTGACTAGGATATCTCCATGGAAGATATGAAGACTTTGATGGAGTCTGAAAAAGAAAGAGACCCTTGACAATATATATCTTTGTGCGATGTGTAGATATGTATACATGGTGTCAGATAATCCTGTAGATTTCATAGACAGAAACTATCATGCATGTAATGCCGATTTTAATGTTCATTCCTTTATTTTTGAACATATATCTCGGATGGGTTTATGCAAGGCCGCCAAGGGAAGAGGATCTACATGTCTTCCACCAACAATGCACATGTAGTAGGATGAAAGATCCTTAAGTAAATACATATGAAGAAAGTAACATGGCAGAAAGAAGGCCAAATATGGACCGATGGATCACTTTTTGATGATGACATGGCGAACTCATGGATGAAGGTAATGGATGGCTCGTGTCTCTATGAAGTCCCAAACATGAAGATTCCTAGATAATGAAAATAAGTTCATGACATCATCAGAGGAGTTCTTCTGCTAAATTGTTGTCCCATCATCTCCACTCCGAGGAGTCGTTGTAGGTCCCTAATTAAGAGGAGTCGACACAAGTTTCTTACTTGGAAGAAACTTGGAAATCCTAAGCCAAGAGGGAGATTAGGCATACATTCTTTCCGTAGGAATGAGTACATTCCTTTATTGTAATAGATATGTCCTCCCTAATTAAGAGGGAGAGATAAACCAAAGATGAAAAAATCGCTATCGAGATATTATCGCCGAGGGGAAAAAATCGGAAAAAATCGTAATTATCGGGAAAAAATCGGCACATACAAAAATATTCATTTTTTTTCAATTTTTTTAATATCTAAAGCATCTACAGCATAAAATAAATGCATTGACACATAAATATGAAAAAAAAAACTAATATATAAGACGTGTAATATCATGTCTAGTGCTACATCACACATAATAGTGAATCATGTCCTGAACACTAAGTCCTGAGTCTCAACTCAACCTCAAAATATCAACAAAAAATATAATAATGTATCTCATATCATGAGTCATAATGTTATATACAAAGGAATGCACCAAATAACCTATACTACCGATTTCCTCTGCCCCTCTTGCGAGAAAATGTAACAGCTTTCCCTCTAGACGAAGAAGTTGGCGGGGCTGGCAATGGACTCTGTTGTGCTCCAGATCCTGAAGCACTAGGAGCTAAAGGAGGTAGACCACGTCCTCTACCGATAGCAGGGGTAGGTGGTGTCACCTCCTCCTCCTATTGTTGCTCCTCCTCCTCCTATTGTTGCTCCTTCTCCTCCTCCTCATGAAACTCATCATTGATTCATCGCTACTAGAAATGGGATCATCAACAAGAGATACATAAACATCATCTAGCTCAAAGTCTTCAAACTTGGATTGCTCAACCTTAAAATGCGGTAGAAAAAGATTAACATGCCTAACCAGTTGTTTTCCTTTGAGTGAAGGGTACATTCTTGTTAAGGCCACAGTGGGGGAGTTCAACAATCAATACCACCAACATCAACAAAGTTCAACAATCAATGCCACCAACATCAAGGTTCTTAAAGGACTTCATACTCTTGATCAAATGCCAATCTCATACCCTTACACATAATAGAATCAAATGGAAACAATGCAAATCCCCAAGCCATGAAACCCTGAAAACCATTAAATCTACTGAATTTTGAGTGAAATCTAAAATTCTAGTTTCTCCATATGAAATCCAATGAGGTCGAAACCACTCTTAAACATCCTGAGTCATTTCATGGTAATGTCACTTTTACTTTAAGAATTTAACATTACCATGAACTGCCAACAGGGTGTGTCAGGAAAATGAGAGGGCTGCAAAAATGACAAAAAAAAAAATCGATTTTTGAACTTATAGGGTTGCTATTTGATGGGCCCACGATTTTTACCAAAATAATCGCGATTTTTTCATAATTATCGCGATAATATCGCGCTAACGATAATTTCAAAAAATCGTCGAAATTATCTACAAATTTCGAAAAACTCACGATTTTTTGAAAACGCGATGTTTTCATCTTTGAGATAAACACATCGTTCTTGTCTTCACTTGGGATGACAGAATGGAGGATTAGGTAACATCTGACATCTGATGCTCTTTGAGGATGTATTAGGGCATCCAAGATAAGAGTAGTCGTAGAGGACCGATATTCTTTGAGGACTGAGAATCCAAGATAAGAATAGTCCTGGTGGAACACACCCTGAGAACCAGGGTGGGGTAGAGACAATGATGAGGGTCTCTATACATCATTTGTCTTGCCAACATTGTGCTCGGATCTCGTGGAGAGATAGAGTTGTTAGTCAAGGCTTTGCTATGTGACAATGCTGGTTGCTATGATGCTATATAGATGGGTTACCAATCCGACTCTTCTTATGAAAAATTCTTCAGATTGAGAATGACCAAGTACCATTATGAATACCTCCCTAGTTAAGAGGGAGTGTTGAAAAGTGTAACTAGGTTCGGTCTTCATAATGACATATGTAAATGTGATTTGATGTAATTGATGTAAAGAAAAATAAAATTATTTTTGTAATGCTTGTCTCATGGGTTTCATGAGCAAGAAATTTTATTTTTAGTAATGGCTCCCATTGTGAGCCTTTAGGATCAGTCATAAAGTCAAAGAGAGTCAATGTCATGCGTGAATGACCCTTCTTGGGCATAATACATTTGTATATTAGTCAATCAAAGTGTCGAACAACCCTCCAAGACAAGCACAAACATCCCCCTTCATGTCGGCTTCAAAAGGATAATAAAATCTTCATGAAAAGACACGTCGGTTTACCTCTTGTCATGTTAGCTAATTAAGCATGGTAAACAACTATAAATAGGGCAGCTCAACCTTATTTCAGAGACAAAATTTTAGAGAATTTTAGAGAAGATTTTCGGTGATCACATACATAAGTGCGAGGTACAATAGCTCCGAAGTTAAGCAGTGGGAGGGTTACAAAGAAGGATTTTGGTGGTCTGCAATTCAGTTAAGGTCTGAAATAGAGTGCGAAGTTCACAAGAAGACAACATACCACTGTAGGTACATCTGCTACAGTAAAGGACAAGAAAGGGTGATCAAATTAGTCTTGCATGCTGGCTGAGCTCATCTAGAGAAGCCTCCAAATATAGCGAAGGAAGGAAACTACTCCAATCTTGCCTCTATTCCTCACACATGTGGAATAACAACAGTTTGAATTGTAGATCTGTGGGAAAGAGGCCGAAGTTTTAAGGTAGCCAAGAAGTGCAGAAGAAAGAAGAAATTTGGATTAATATTGACTTGGTCAAAAGAAAGCAAAAAGGAGAAGGAAGGATCTTGTGTCTTGGTCTTGGAGTGGCAAGTAGGTCAAGGGTCTTGGTCTTGGTATTCGTCAATTGGAGTCTCTATAAGAAGGAGAATTTGTTCAGGTTTTCCTCTGTAAGAGTGAGAGGTTTTGGCCCTTGATGATAGCCTATATTATGTGTCTCTTGTCTTTTTATGGTTTATACATTGGTAGTTGTTTGATGAAGAAGAACACTAATAACCTAAGTAAAAGAAGATCATAATCTAAAGAAGTAAAAAACACTCACAAGAAGTTACTAATAGAAGAGAAATCATGAGTCACGCTACTAGGTCAAGCCGCCTCAGAGCCTGTGCCTTCCAGCTCTGCTACCCTTGGCCTCGTCCGCCATGGCCCCTCTGGATGCAAACCCGGAGGCGGCTGCTACTCAACTAGCCTTCTCCGCCTTAGTTCAATCTCTACCGCCCCAACGTCCTCGCCCTGCTATCTCAAAATTCGTAAAGAAGTTGGATGGATTGCAAGAAGTTGTCCTCCCCCCTACTCTACCTCGCATGGCAGCCCTTTCCTTGGCTGATCGAGGTCTCATAGGGCAATTCACTAGCCTGTGGCCTTCCCCGAAGACAGTGCAAAGGTGGATCGAATGGAACTGGGCTGATAAAATAAGCGGCAAAATATCTATTCGTTTTTGCGGGAAAGGATATTTCACCTTTCACTTTGAATCAAGAGAAGACAAGGATCTAATCTTCAGAAACGGACCGTACTTCATGGATTCCAGAGGATTGTATCTAAATAAATGGACTCCGGACTTCAACCCTGAGCTTGATGTCCCTAATGCAGTCCCGGTCTGGGTCCGGATCCCGCATCTCCCTCTCCATTGTTGGGGAGATGAATCGGTTCGAGCCATCGGTAATGCAGTTGGAAAGTTTATTGATCGCAGCGAACCTAAGGACAACATGCACGCCTGTGCGCGCATCTGTGTTGAAGTTGATCTCGACAAGGGTCTTCCAGAAGCATTCAAACTCAAAGTGGACGATTGGACTCACATTCAACAACTGGATTATGAGAAAATCCCATTTAAATGCAAGGTATGTCACGAATATGGCCATTTTGCCAATCACTGCTCTAAATTAGTTGATGTTGAAAACACTTCTCAAGATGAACAATGGGAAACTGTCCAAAAAAAGAAGACTGCTCCAGTGTCTAAGACAAACCCCGAAACTGGCCCTCCCAAATCCAATCGCTCATCCAGCCCCCCCACCTCTTCCCTTGATCCCCACTCAACACTTCTGCTGTTGTTCCTCTCTTTGAGACCCCCTTGGAATCTTCCAACCCCTTTGGCGCCCTTTCCCTCCCTGATTCTGACCCTCCCATCCCCATCCCCATTGAAAATGATTCCCCCACTCCCATACCCCTTCCACAATCGTCCCCTTCTTCCTCTCATGACCCTCCTCCTTCTCGAACAACCAGGAGCTCTTCCAAAGAGCACGGTCTAAATTTGGAAGCGCATAAAAAACATGGGCCTAGCAGAAAATCCATGAAGCAACAGAGGGATGAAAATGCCCAAAAAGACATAGCTATGGGAACACAAAACCCCATAGAAACCTATATTCTGGGGCAAAATAGCAAAGAATCGACACAGAAAGACCAGGGAGGGCGAGCAACTCTTCATATACCCCATTCTCAATGATGAAGGTCCTATCTTGGAACAACAGGGGCTAGGGCACCCCTCTAAAACTACTACTTTGAAAGATCTGATAGACCATGAGAAACCAGGAATCTTAATGCTTCAAGAAACAAAACAAGGTCAGCAAGATATGAAAAGAATTATTGAACAGTTCAAGCAGTATGAAGGCTGCATTTGTGAATCAAGGGGAGCCTCCGGTGGAATAGCCACCATTTGGAACCAAAGCACATGGACATGCATATCCAATGTAATCGGTCAGTACTGGATTAAAATCAATTTAGAGAGCAGAGTAGATAACAAGAAGATTGTCATTTATAATATCTATGCACCTAATCATTTTAGAGATAAAGAGAAATGTTGGACCTCTCTCAAAGCAGATATAGATGAAGAAACTAACAGTAATATTATCCTTGGAGGAGATCTCAATCTCATACTCCACTCCAATGAGAAGAGAGGAGGCATTTTTACCCATGATCCCTATAGAACAAAACTGGAAATCATTATGCAGGAGCATGACTTAGTTGATGTTGCACCAAAAAATCGCAGATTTACATGGAACAATCGCAGGCTGGGCAAGGATAACATTATGGAGCGGCTAGACAGGATCATGATAAATGTTTCTCGGCTCTCAACTTACTCCACGGCTTACGCTTCTGTCCACCCCTATTTGGCGTCTGATCACTATCCTACAAGTCTTGTACTTGAGGCGCACTGCCCATTGGGGCCAATCCCTTTTAAATATAGTTCACTCTAGAGCAGCAATCTGATGGTAGAACAGATTGCCACCTTCACATGGCGTCAGCATATTGAAGGATCACCGGGATACATTTGGGAAAACAAGCTGAAGAGGACCAAATGTGCTCTGAAGGAATGGGCAAAGTGTCATTACAAAGAGCCGGAGAAAGCCAAAACAGAAATTAAAAAAAAAATTAGAAAGGGTCCATAGCAAGATAGAAGAACACGAGCTCACTCAAGAATACAAAGCACAAGAGGGCGATCTCTATTTCCAGCTCTTTCGTGCCAATAGAGATGAAGAACATAAATGGAGAATAAATTCAAGACAGCTTTGGTTGCAAGGAGAGGATAAAAACTCTGCCTTCTTCCACAAGCAGGCCACAATCAGAAAAATAAGGAATAATGTTACCACCATCATTGATGAGAACGGTCAAATCCAAACTACTCAAGGCGCCATTAAGCAAACTGCTTCGGATTATTACAGCGCCCTTTTGACTGAGACAAAAGCAGTAGAAGATTACTCAGATATCCTTTAGCATTTTCCCACGGGGATTAGTGAGGAAATCAATGCAAAATTAACAAAAGAAATTGATGAAGATGAAATTCAAAGTGTCATATGGTCGCTCCAGCCAGACAAAGCCCCCGGTCCAGATGGTTTCCCCATTTGTTTCTATAGAACTTATTGGGGAACAATCAAAAAAGATCTTGTCAAAATGCTAAGATGGGCACAGCGCAAATGTAAAATTGGAGGATACACTAATGCCACCCATCTTGCTCTTATTCCTAAAGAGAATCGACCCTCATCCTTCTCTCGCTTTCGGCCCATCTCTCTATGCAACTCTTCTTATAAAATCCTGACCAAAATCCTTGCCTCGCGTCTCAAACCTCTCCTCCCCTCTCTCATTTATGAGAATCAAGGAGGTTTCTTGGCCAACAGGCAAATCTCTGACTCCATACTTCTTGTCCAAGAGGCCATCCACTCCAGTCAAGCTAGAAACGAAAAAGGCTTCATTCTAAAATTGGACTTAGCCAATGCCTTTGATCGAGTCAAACACTCTTTCCTTTTCGTTGTTTTGGAAAAGTTGGGATTTGCCGCATCCTTCATTGAGCCTGTCAAAGCCTGCATTACTGGTCCCTGGATCTCCCCTCTCATTAATGGTAGACCAGGACCTTCTTTCCAGACGACCCTAGGTCTAAGACAAGGTTGTCCGCTATCACCCTACCTGTTCATCTTGATGGCTGAATCTTTCAACAGGGCCCTGGATTACAATCGTCGCATGGGACTCATTACTGGGATCAAATTTGGAAATGGAGTCAAGAACATAAATCATTCTCAATTTGTTGATGACACTCTTTTAATGGGAGGAGCCTCCAACATAATAGCTCGTCGATTTAAAACTCTCTTAGACAAATACATGGGCTACTCCGGAGGTATGGTCAACTATCTCAAGAGTTGCAATTATGGCTGGAATACTACTGCCCAAACTCTACATAGTATAGCCAGCACGTTTGGAGTTCCTTACAAGTTGGATTGGGGGCACTTTTCTTACCTGGGCATGCAAGTGAGTGTTGGCAATCTGGAAGCTTCTGTCTGTGACACTATAATTGACAAAATGAAAAGGAAGGTGCAACAATGGGGTGCCTCTTGGCTTAATCCAGCAGGACGCCTAATCCTCCTTAAATCTGGTCTCTCCTCCTTGCCCTTATACCTCTTTTCGCTTCTGCATGCCCCAACTAGTTTCCACCACAAAGTTGATGCCATCCTTCGACATTTTCTATGGCAAGGGGGGAAAAATGAAAGAAAGAAATATAATCTTATAAATTGGAAACAGGGCATTCAATCTCAAGACCAAGGAGGGCTTGGAATTAGATCACCGAAACTCTTAAATCTGGCTTTTGGTGGCAAGATTGTATGGAGACTCACAAACTCCGCTTGGTGGAAAAACAAGAAAAGAAATCAACATTCAATCATCTGTTGGGGACTGTGCAAGAAAGCAATCCCCCTTCTAGTTCAAAACACCTCCAAGATCCCCAATGGTGGCAGCCAGATTAGAATTGGAGCTGATAAGATAATGGGACAGCAACCCATTAGCAGCAGGCCGGGCACTCAGCAGATTTTATTCTATCTTAATAACATGGCAATTCACACCTTGGATCAGATATCTCAGTGGGATGCCCACTCTCAGATTTGGAAAGGATGGATTTTCCCAATTATTCCCATTGAAATGGAAGCAAGCCTCATTAATCTTCAAGCCCATCTTCATGGTATTGCTCCCACCAAACGCAACAATGATGATGGCCTTTGCTGGGATCCCTCAGGTACCAACTATTCAGTCAATGCCGCTTATCAACAGATCTGCAACAATGAATTCTCCATGCCCATTTAGGCCCAGTGGAAACTTGTTTGGAAAGCAGAGACTCTCCCAAAAATAAAATTCTTTTTAAGCAGGGCTCCTTCTAAAAGGGAAAGCCCTCACATCTGAGAATCTTAAAAAACGTGGGATAATTGGGCCATCCCGTTGCCCAAATTGCCAAGCTGATGAAGAAACCAGTCATCATCTATTCATAGACTGCCCCTTTGCCATTTCTTGTTGGAAAGAAGCCTATCGTCATACCAACCTCCCCTGGGCTCCCAACATCGGCATTGCTGAAGTCCAGCAAATTTGGAAAAAGAGCTATCCATGGTAGCATAAGAAAAACAACATATCCCGCAGAGTATGGATTGCTTTACCATATGCTCTCTTGTGGAACATCTGGTTGGCATGAAATCGCATGATTTTTAAGAACAAAGAAACCAGCATCAGAAAGTTATACAACAAGGCCTGGAGCCTCACCTTGGAAGCAATGTCCACTAAAAACCAAGGGAAGATTGACACAACTGATCTCTATGTTGAGGAAAGGAACTACATTGGATATTTGTTGGACATAAACAATATTGGTAGTAGCAGAGTTAATGCCAATAGCAGTAACAACAACAGGTATAGCTGGAAGATCAGAATGAAAGAGGAGGAATTTTCCCTATGGCTCAGAAACTGTAATGCCCATTACCTATTTTTCAATGGTGCTTCCAAGTCTAACCCAGGAATGGTTGGGGCTGGAGGAATCATCCGCAATGCTAATGGTGACATCATAAATGCTTACGAGTGGGGTTTAGGCAATCTTTCTAATAACAGGGCTGAAGCACTCGCTCTTTATCAAGGTCTCCTCTAGCTCCAACGACTTGGCATACACACAGCCACGATTATAGGAGATTTGGCTATAATCATCAATTTAATGATACACAATCAGAATGCGTCCAACGTGTTCCTGCAGCAATCCATCAGTCGATGTTGAATTCTTTCCTAGCAGATGAAAGAGACCCGGTACTACCATGTTCTCCGCTTTCTCAATAAGGAGGCAGATTTGCGTGCAAGCAGAGCCTGCCTTCATCCCATTGGTCTCTTGAAATGCTCAACCTTCGAATCCTATTGTTTTTTACCATGATCAGGAATAAATCCGCTCATAGATTTCCTTCAGAGGTGTACAGCGTCATCGTACCCCTCTTATCTAGTATCTGCCCCAATCTCATGATTGTTGTCAAAACCGGTGGAGGGTAACCCACGAATCGTAATGTGTATTAGATGAAGAATGTGCATGTATTTATACATGGAGGTGAGGCTATTGGGATTCATCTCCCAATGACTCTTGGCCTTCCTTATTTCCTAATATTATTTAATATACAATATTAAATATCCTCACCCAACCCTTAGGATTAGGTGTCAACATTCCCCCTTTAATCCGAAGGGATGTTGGTGAGCCCAAGCATCGATATGAACTTTTCAAACTTTTCTCTTCCAAGTGCTTTGGTGAAGATATCAGCAGTTTGCTCATTTGTGGAACAATGATGTAGATGGATGGTTTTGGCCTGAACATGATGTCGAATTAGATGGTATTTTGTATTGATGTGCTTTTTTCGATCATGGAACTTTGGATTCTTGGCCAACTTTATTGCAGAAGTGTTGTCGATCATGAGTGGTGTTGAATACGTTTGTTTCATCTGCAAATCTTCTAGGATTTTTCTAAGCCACACAATTTCTTTTGTTGCTTCAGCTGCTGCCACATATTCTACCTCAGTCGTGGAATCTGCTGGAACTGACTGTTTGCGTGATCTCCATGAGACAGCTCCCGATCCAAGACTCATGGTGTAACTTGTAGTAGACACCCCTGTTTCTTTGTCCCCATCAAAGTCTGAATCAGAGTATCCGATCAAGCGAAAGTCACCTACCTGTGTATATTTGAGTCCAAAGTCTTGAATCCCCTTCAAGTACCTTAACATTCTTTTTGCAGCAGACCAATGTCCTTCACAAGGTTTTTGCATAAACCTTGAGAGGATTCCAACAGCAAATGAAATGTCAAGTCTGGTGGTGGTCAGGTAGATAAGACTTCCTATAAGTTGTCTATACTTAGTTGCATCCTCGAATTCCTTCCCTTCAATAGATGTGAGCTTCAAGTTTTGTTCCATTGGAGTGGTTAAGGGATTGCATTCATCCATGCCAAACTTGTTCAAAAGATCTCTAATGTACTTCTTTTGAGAAAGAAATATATATTTAGGATGTTTAATTACTTCAATACCCAGATAGTAATGAACATGACCCAAATCAGTCATTTCAAAACCTTTCTTCAATTCTTTCTTCATGGATGCAATATATCTCTCGTTTTTCCCTGTTATCAAAAGATCATCTACATATACCACAAGATATACAACTGTTTTTCCAACTTTCTTAACAAACAAAGTTGCATCATCAAGATCAAAGTGTTTGAAATCAAGTTTCAGAAGATGCTCGGTCAACTTCTCATACTAGGCTCGTGGTGCTTGCTTGAGGCCATACAAGGATTTTATAAGTTTGCAAACTTTGTGTTCTTGACCCTTTATCACAAATCCTTCTGGCTGGGACATATAAACTTTCTCCTTCAGATCTCCATTCAAGAAGGCTGTTTTTACATCCATCTGATGGACTTTCCATCCACTCTGAGCTGCTAAGGCAAAGAGAGTCCTGATGGTGGTCCATTTTGCTGTGGGAGCAAAAGTTTCTTCATAATCGACTCCTTCTTTCTGTGCGAATCCTTTTGCCACAAGCCTGGCCTTGTGCTTGTCAAGTGAGCCGTCTGCTTTGTACTTGTTCTTGTAGACCCACTTACAACCAATTGGTTTCGTTCCCAAAGGCGGATCAACTAGCTTCCAAGTGCCATTCTTTATCAAGGCATCATACTCCTTCTGCATCGCTTCTTTCCATTCATCATGAGAAGCGGCTTCTTTGAAGGAAGTTGGTTCATGATCTGTAGACAAACTCAATTCATAGTTATAAGCAATATCCATATCAATAGGAGAATCAAAATTATCTACATCACCTTCGTTTTGTTTAGTGGAACTTCTTGTTCCTGTTTTTCCAACCTCAACAGGATTAACATTCTCCAGTGTCTTTGTCAACCATTTGGGAGGACCTTTCTGAGATGGCCCAGACTGCTCATTTGACTGAGTTGGGATTGATTCAAGATTCAATCTCCCAATTCTGTCAATCACATCATTCAATGTGTCATCCGTGGTTGTTTCTTCATGTGGGGGAGAGAGTGCTTCAGGACATGATTCCACAGTTTGATTCAATATAGGAATCCCCCCTTCAAGATGTGGAATCTGATTATCAAATTCTTGGAAAGACTTTGCATGTGTGAATCTATCCAGGCGATCAAGTTGCCACTCAAAAAACTTGTCACTCTTGGAAGATTCAAGGAATATGTCATCTCTTGCTATTACAAACTTCTTATTGGCTTCATCATAGAGATGATATCCTTTGGAGGTATTGGAGTACCCCAAGAAGATACATTTTCGACTTCTAGCACCAAGTTTATTCCTTTGACCCTTGGGTATCAAGGCATAATAGGTGGACCCAAAGACCCTGAAATGCTTTACCGAAGGAATGTGGCCATGCCACATTTCAAAAGGAGTTTTGTTTCTAATTGAACTTGAAGGACACCTATTCTTTATGTAAACAACACATAGAACTGCATCAACCCAAAACATCAATTTTACATTCTTGAAAAATAACATGGAGCAAACCATATTTAAAATAGTTCTGTTCATTCTTTCAGCTACACCATTCTGTTGGGGATTATATGGCACAGTTGTTTGATGTTTGATCCCATGTTGACGAAGATAATTTTCAAATTCGTTTGAAGTGTATTCTTTTCCATTATCAGTACGTAGAGAGCCAATATGAGTTTGTGCATCAATTTCAATCCATGCATGAAAATTCTTGAATGTTTGAAAAGCATTAGACTTTTTCTTCAATAAGTAAATCCAATACATTCTGGTGTAGTCATCAATAAATGTCATCATATATTTATTTCCATTTGCAGAGGAAACAAGCATAGGGCCACATAAATCTAAATGAATAATCTCAATTTTTCTATGTGCTCTGGAGTGTGAATCATGAAATGGTTGTTTTCTATGCTTTCCTAGAATACAAGCATCACATTCCTTAGGTTTCCTAGGAATTGTAGGCAGTCCATTAACACTGTTTTCCTTCAACAAACAAAGGATTTCATAGTTTAAGTGTCCAAATCTAGCATGCCATAAAAGACTTGATGGGAATGTACCTTCATCATGATGTGAACTGAATGCAAAGTTTTGAGCATGAGAAGATGAACCTTTCAGCTTCAAGAGTCTTCCTTCTTCTATTCCCTCCATGACAAGTGAGTGATCTGATGCTTTTCTGACCTCTGCCTTGCCATCAAACAAGTGAATGGAGTGTCCTTGCTGGCGAATTTGGACCAGGGACAACAAGTTTCTCCTCAACTCAAGGAGGTATAGAACCTCATGTAGAATATGATCTGGAAGACCAGGCAGTTTAAGCCTGACTGTGCCAAGCCCTGATGGCTTGAGTTTGGATTTATCTGCGAAATATACTGCTCCATCAACTTTGTCAGTAAATTCTTCAAAAAAATCTTTTCTAAATGTCATGTGACATGTTTCTCCTGAATCTAGCAACCAATCATCTCTCCATGAAGTAAATGAAACATCAAACAAGTCTTCAGTTACTCCATTGTTACAATGTGCTAGAACATAGTGAGCAGATTCAGGTGCTTTACCTTTGTCTTTGTCATTAGTTTTACCTTTTTCTTGATTTCTTTGCTGCTCAATTTTATCCCAAGGTGTCCCGCATTTGGATGCATCATGTCCATCTTTATTGCAACGTGTGCAATGAAGATCGGATTTGTCAGATTGTCTGCCCCCCTTTTCTCTGAAGTTTCTTCTTCCTCTTCCTCTTCTGCCACCTCTTCCTCTGGATGAATCTGGAGCATGACTCTTTTCTCTATGTGCCAAGTATGCAACCTCTTCAGAAGACGAAGGGACTGTCATCTTCCCGAAAGCTTTCTCTCTTTCTACAAACTTTTTCTCAAGGGTATCAAAGGTGATATGCTCAAGGTTTCCACTTGCTTGCAATGACTCAAGATAATGTGAGCAAGTCGGATATAATGCCTTAACATATGCTATGAGAGGTATGTCAATTTTTACACCAGTGCTGTCAATATCATGCATGATAGATCTAACTTCTGAAGCTAAAGCAAGGGGATCATCATTCTTCATTTCAAGACTGAACAACTTAATCATCAATTGAACAATTTCTAGTTCTGAATGTGAGTCATAGAGTTATTTTATCTTGCTCAAGGCTTCATAGGCATTTGAAAATGATGAAATATGGCGACTCACCTCTTCATTTACGGAAGCTGTAATCAAGGCAGAGGCCTTGCAGTTCTTGTTTTCCCAAATGGCGAGCTCCTTGTCTGAAGTGGGCTTTACTGGTGGATTTCCTTCTTGTCCTTCAAAGATTCCTTTCCACAACTCATTAAAAATGAGAGTGTTCTTGATTTTTCGAGCACCTCTTCATTTACGGAATCTACAATCAAGGCATAGGCCTTGCAGTTCTTGTTTTCCCAAATGGCGAGCTCCTTGTCTGAAGTGGGCTTTGCTGGTGGATTTCCTTCTTGTCCTTCACATATTCCTTTCCACAACTCATTAAAAATGAGAGTGTGCTTGATTTTCCGAGACCATTCAAGATAGTTCTCCTTGCCGGAGAGAACCACCCCTACAATAGATATGAGAGAATGCATTCTTCCGAGGGGAAAAAATAATTACTTGTCGAAAAGGTTGAGGGGAAAATTTTGCCAAATCCTCAATATATCACTTCAATAAAACATGGTTTGGGAAAATTTATGAGGGAGGTGATAATAATGAGGGGATTAATGACAAAATATGTAAGAGGTCACGGGGACACACTAAGGTGTAAGAGCATAACTAAGATACGGTAAGAGTGAGGGCCGATACACGGGGAGGGCCGACAGGCCACGGGGTTAGCGAGGGCGGAAGTCGTAGCAGGGAGGAGGGACGTGGGATGGGGCGCAGGGAGTCGTGAGTCAGCGGTAGTGGGTAGGGGGTGTGTGCAGGTAGCGGGGAGGCGGAGTATGGGTAGATGGGTGCAGGTGGGTGCGTGAAGAGCTGGGGAGGGGGTTCGGGTAGTGAGGGAGTGCAGGGTAGTGTAGTCGGGTGAGAGGGAGAAGGCTGTAGCGTGAGTGAGCCTAGAGTCGAGGGTTGGGGTAGGCGGGTCTGCGGGTAGGGAGTTGAGGAGATGTGAGGGGGCGGGGGTAGCTTAGGGGCCGGGGATTGCTGTAGAGCGAGCGAGTAGGGAGTCGATGAGTTGTGAGGTTGTGTAGTGAGGGCGAGGGGAGGGCCGTGAGGCCTGGAGAGCGAACAACGAGGGGGTATGGGGGAGCGTGTAGAAAATTTCAGAGGGGAGGCCGAGAGGCCAAAAAAAATTAGGAATTGCAGATACAGAGTTTGTAGGTGCTGAATTGCAGGAACTGCAGAAGTTGCAGAATTGCAGAGTCTTCAGAAACTGCAAAACAAATTCAGAACTATGCAAATTGCAGAGATAATTTAAAAAAAATGCAGAATTGCAGTATATAAACTCAGAATGGCAGCAATTTAATGGAGCAGCAAAAACTGGACATAAAACTGACTGAGCAAAAGACTGTTAGCAGAAATGAGGGAGTTACACCACAGGGAAGAATGCCAATAGTGGGACTGGCTCTGATACCATGTCAAACCAGGAGGTAACTCCGCAAATCAGAATGTGTATTAGCTGAAGAATGTGCATGTATTTATACATGGAGGTGAGGCTATTGGGATTCATCTCCCAATGACTCTTGGCCTTCCTTATTTCCTAATATAATTTAATATACAATATTAAATATCCTCACCCAACCCTTAGGATTAGGTGTCAACAATTGTTTTACCTATTTTATCCTTCGTGCCAATGATAATATCCTTTGAATCCCCTGCAGAGGATATCACTGCTTTTGTTTCTCTGATTTCATATCCCTTTATCAGATCTTGTCCTTCTTCCCATGTGATCCTGCCATCTCCATTCACCTCCCGTGATCCTTACCTCACCTCTCTAGTAACCACGCCTCTCCTCATTCTTGGTTTCTTGGCCAATTTTTTGTATTTATTCTAGACCTCCATCACTCAGAACCATCCCTCTCACTTTCCGTGTCTGCATTCTCCTTACTCTATGCTACACATCGCCATTCTCCTTCTCCCCAATCCGGAATTTTGCTCTTTGGTGCTGCGACCTTGTAGGCCCGATCCTCACTCTGTGATTTCATTCTGCACTCCAATCATGTCCAGAAGTGAAGATTGCTTCCATTGCGTCGATCTCTAGGTGGAGCTGGAGCAAATCCGCGCACAGCAGAAGATTCTGGAAGATAAAATTGACACTCACGCTCAAATCACAAAGGGAAAGCATGAGGCCGACCTCAATCTCTTCCTCCACCGAGTATATTCATTGCAGTGCCAGTTCAATGATCTCAAAAAAACTTGTGAGCATGTCAAAGAGTCTGTTGATATTCTGAAGTACATTCTGGAAAAAAATAATGCACCAAGTACCAGCTCAGCAAATGCAAGAACTATGGATGCAGAAGGCAAGCCTGAAGAATCCACTGCACGCCAAATCCATCATATAAATATTGACTAAGCATGAAGTGCAAATGTTGTCTTTTATTGCTCCAGTTTGTACGAATTTATACTAGTTCAGTTTTTTACATTGTTAAAAACGATGGAAGCAAAAGGGATTTTGTTCTCAATGTAATTCCCTTCTGTTTTGCTTCTCATCTCCACTATCATGTAACAACGGAGCTCAGCTTCTCCTATCTCTTTTTTTGAATATATATAGCAACTGACTTTGTTAAAAAAAAAAAAATAGTAGAGAAATCACATAATTTCTATGCCCCAGATTTCTCAACGAGTATAACTTCAAGGATCATGATCCATTATCTGATTTCAATCCATGATCCTTACTTAGGTGCCTAAAACACTAAATGCAAGCACTTTGTATGAAAAAATGGCTAATGAGCGCCTTCATCGGATGAGTATGCTGATCAAGTGAATGGGATGACCAATAATGAGTGAGAGGCATCTGAGAGGTTGCTATTTGGGGGGCATGTGAGGCTCCTGGCTTGAAATATGCATCATGGGAATTTTTTTTCACCCATGGTTACCCCCATATATTGGAACGAACAAAGTTCGTACCTCAAGGCAAATACTCCAGAAGACTTGGAATATGAAAATATCCATTGAGGATACAAATATTATTATATATAAACTGTAAGAAGAATGATGATACAATTGAAAGGGAGGGGCCTGCTTATATACTAGGCATGTGCCTCTTCCTAGAAGGTCATGTTTCATTTAGACATGCCTCTTCATTATTAGCTATTATCTAATTAATCATTATTTATTGTTTACGTTATTTATATTATTTTATTCATAACACTGCCTTCCTCCTCAAAAAGCTTTGTCCTCAAGGCTAGTTGATGAAAAAGGCTTGACTCTCGTCTCATAATCTTTGTTGATACTAGACGATATGATCCTTGGAGTGACATATAAAATTGTCGCATGAAGGAGGGATCAGACCATCTTAGATCAATCTTCTGTGAAATCTTGCGGTGATTGGAAACTTGTGATGAATTGTTATCACATGAGTGGATTGCACTGACATTAGTATTCTTCGGATCAAGTTGTCTACTCTCGTGATTCAGATGTTGATAAGGAATTCTAGCTATTTGATTTTCCATTATCTTGTTTATGTCATCTCCTTGATTTACTTGAAGTACCCAATTTCCTTTAGCCATGGACGTCGAATGGTTAATTTATGGATCTTCACTCAAATCTTTTGTTGTTGGGAGTGCAACTTCTAAGTACATCTTTACTTCAACTAGTTTGTCCTCTTCTTGAATTGTGATATTTACTGGATCGGTATTTGTTTTTTCGTCAATTTGAATTTCTACATTTGATGCTTCCTTCTCGATAAGTTGTTGTACCTTGTTTTCTAATGACTTCTTGTCCTTCTTAAGCTTCTTAATTTGCGTGAGTAGTTTTTCACTGTGGTCTGTTAGGGTCCTATATTACTAGTGTAGTCCCTTATTGTTGTTAGTGTAGCCCCCTTATTGTTAGTGTTGTGCCCCTGTACCCCCAATATTGTTATTATTGTGCCCTTACATTATTATTGTTAGGTCGGCTACGATTATATTGGGACCCCATGGACTCCTATATATAGAAAGAGGTTTTGTCATTTGTATCATCCAAGAATTGTTCATTTTTGTAATGTAAAGGAGGTTGCCCCCTCGAGGTGGCTGAATTCTAAGGCGTTGATCTCTCTTTTCTTCTATTTTTGGAGCTGGTTTCATAACATTTGGTATTAGAGCTTTGGATTCTAGGGTTTCGCTGCTCCAAACAGGTCATCGTGGCATTTTTGTTATAAATTTTTTTCTGCGAAGGTTCTGAAGCTGAAATTTTTATCACGCGAAGCCGAAATCCTGAGGAACTTCGTGTAAAAATTTCAGATCTTGGTTCGCAATATTTTCGGAGATATGATCTGTGGAAGTTAGGGATTTTGCAGGCTCCCGAATTTCATCTAAAAGAGGTGACCTTGGGAAAAGCGTCATAACTCTCTCCCTGAGCATCGGATTTGAATTCTATAAAAAATGGCTGCAAGTACACAGACTGTAGTTTCTTGTGTATCAATTTTAGAGCCAAAGGAGGAAACAGTGACACGTGGCACGCCATACAAGTTCTCTCTACTGAACCAGTCCATAATTAGGTCACTGTGGGAGATTGGGCATAACTTCGTCTTGAAGAATCCAAATCAAGTCCGACCCTTGGCATTCGAAAGAAGATTCATAGGGCTACTACAGGACTGAATTTTAGATATTGAAGATCCAAAATCACAGAGATAATTCAGTTTCAATATCGAGCTCCTCAAAAGCAAGAAAAAGGTGTGTATTTTTATTTTTTCAAATTACATAAGTCTTGTTTGAAAAATCAGTTTGAAGTGATTCTAAGGGCTTTTTGAATCATTAATATCAGTATTGGGTTCTAAAATGCCCCCTAAAAAGAATTTAACACTCATTAAGCCCTCTGATTACTCTACTATGACTCATGAAGATGAAGAAGTGCAACATGATATATCAAATTACAAGAGCAAGTACACCAAATTTCGCTCTTGCAAAGAGCAACAAAAAATGAAATGGATGTTTTGAAGAAAATCATGGAAGCTAAGATGGATGGTTTGAAGAAGGGCATGGAAGCTAATATGGATGGTTTGAAGAAATGCGTGGAAGCTGCAATGGATGGTTTGAAGAATGGTATGGAAGAAAAAATGGAAGGTTTGAAGGAAGACATGGAAAGTTTGAAGGAAGTTTTGACAAAGTTGATACAAGAAATGATTCCTATTGGTGAAAAGATATTAGAGGAAACTCATGATGAGAGCAAAATAAATGTTAATCGTGATTTCATAAACTCGAATGTTGGATGGAAGACCCACCATATTCCAAAGATCAATATGAGGAAGTTTGATGGCAAGGATCCTGTAACATGGATACTACAGATGGAGCAGTATTTTGATCTCAATAATGTGCAAAACACACAAAAGGTACACATTGCAACTTTATATTTAGAACAGAATACATTTTTATGGTATCGATGACTTTGCTCCCGTAAAAAAATTGTCACTTGGTCAATTTTTACGGAGATAATGATAGCACATTATGAGGGTACAAAGAGGACACCTTCTTTAGCCAATTGATAAATCTAAAACAAAAGGTTTCAGTGGTGGAGCACATTGAGGACTTCCAAAAATTGAATGTAAGGGTGGCTGATATTTCAGAGTAACACATGATTGATTTCTTCATAAGGATTTTAAAGGATAACATCCAAAATGAGGTTCGAGTTTGGGAACCTGATTCATTGGAGAAGGCATTCAGGTTGGCAAGAAAAATTGAATGTAAAATTATGGCAACAAGGAAGCCTACCACTCACATCTATAAACATGGAAGTGTTGCTACTCATAGACTTCCACAACCTGCAAGGTTGACACCACAACAATTGGAAGAAAAAAGAGAATAAAGGATTTGCTACAGTTGTGATAGAAAATACACTAAAGGTCATAAGTGTGCTAATAAGAAATTATTTTACATAGATTGTGAAGAGGAGGAATAAAATGAACAAGAAACTTCAAAAGAAGAGGGTATACACCAGGAACCAGCCCTAGAGAAAAAAGAAATGAGTCCGACCATATTGTGTCATGCATTGGCAGGAATTACCTGTTGAATCCTTAGTTAAATTGAGAGAGGGGGGGGGGGGGGTGAATCAGTTTAACACATGCATAAGCTTTTAAAACTTTTCGTTAAATTTATTTACAGCTTAATTTTATAACCAACTTTAATATGTGAATAGTCTTAATATGTTGCAGCAAGTATTAAATTAATGTGACACCAAACTTATTATGAGAGCAGCAAACATTAAGTAGATTGTATAGATCATATCAACACATAGGCAACACACACAGAGACAACAGATATAAGTGGAAACCCATAAAGGGAGAAAACCACATCTTATTATTGTTGTGATGCAAAGGCAAGCTCCAACTCCCTCTCACCACTGATTTTCTGCAGGCACCAACCTATAGGAGGCTCCAACCTCAGTGAGCTACAACTAACATCTATCAAGCTTCAACTTGATAGGGAAGCTCCAAATTCCTCATTCATTCAAAAGAAAATATTTGCTGATTTACCTTAGATATCAGCTCTGTTCTGTAGCATCTCTTTCTGCTCCTCTCTTTCTTATCTTCTCTGCCTCAATTCTTCATACTCTGCATTCTCTAACCTCACTCTCTAACCTCTGTATGCATATCAAGGTGATATCATTTATAGAGATTTCCTTATGACTGTTTGTATTCCTCAGGGAATTCGAAATGGATAACCATACATCTTAGCCTTTTGCCTTCTCATTCTTTTCCAACTCACTAAGAAAAATATAACTGTATGTACTAATTTTAATATTACAGTGAGATTTTTGTTCTCTTCTGGAGACTTGCCAATGCATCACAAACAGTAAAAATCAATTACAACATTTACATTCACATTTTCAGTTACATAAAAAAAAACAATTTCACTTGGCCCATTTTCTGGCCTTTGGCTTTGCTGGCTTTGTTTTTTCTGCTGCTGTTAAGAAACTGTTCTGCATACTGTATTCACTATCTTCTGCATATTCTCCAGCTTTCTGTGCTTGCACACCTGTCAAATTCATTCCTGTGCATATTCCTGTTCACTGTGTATGTATACCTGTCGAGCCCACATTTTCATTCCTTTATCACAGAAACTTCTTCTATTAACTGAAGTACTTTCCCTGAGATTCTTCTCTTTCAATTTATCATAGCTGAATATTATAACCCCTTTCATTCTTATGTTCTGGCAACTATAATATATCAACTATAAGTCTTTGTTCATTCATTTAAAACTCAACATCTCTTATTGTTGGCTTCATGCATATGTAACTTTATATAAAGCCAAATTATGACTCTATGGTCCGGTAACAGGTCTTAATCAAATATTAGTCTTCGCGTGGGTTAACACTTTAATCACTCACCATATGATAGTATTTCACATCCGGGCCCACAATTCAATCATGTGGAAAATTCACCCTCATTCGAACTAACATTCGGGCTTCAATCTAATGTATCACAGTTTATGTTCACACATATGGTCCACACTCATTGCATACAGGCATCGCTTTATCATGTAATATATAATCCTCGACATACATTACACCTTCATAAAGGTTTGGATCTACATTCAAGACTTTGGAACAAAACTTAGGGTATTCGGGCCCACAATATTGGACCTTTTTCTATTTGCCGATGCGATTAATCTCCTTTGCGATGGTTCACTGTTCACTTCACTGTGCCGATGGGATGAATCGGTCCAATGTGATGGTTCACTGTTCACTTCACTGTGCCGATGTGATGAATTGCTCCGATGCGATGTAAGGTGGAATTCAAACAAGTATGAGACTCCCGTGTATAATGAATCGGGTCCGTAACTCAATTGCAATCAGAACTTTTGTTAACAAGTTCCGCTGCCATAGGTTTCTCCGATTCGATTAGTGAGGGTCCCACCTTATGGTACTTTGTATATGGAGCGCTACACACATATATATACTTTGCCGCTTTACCTTTGATATATCCCAATTCTTCATAATATATGTCGGTCTACATTACATATAGCAAACCCACATATGTCAACTTATACGACGCCTTCAACATTATAATGAACCCTTTTGTTTTCGTATTTAAATTCCCAGTGAACGCTTATATAATGTCCTCGGGCCCCACAGTATATCATATGGTTCGCATATACAAACTCTTACATGCACATGGTTTTGTCATAATATATAGATCAACATATATATATATATATTCCTCAGATCACTCGTTAAGAAACCCTTAACAAACCTTTGACTTTGTGTAAAGAACCAATAACTAAAGTTCGTCGCCTCATATCAAACAATATATGTCTGTCGCCATATATATATATGTTCCCCACTTCAATAGTCACAAGCATTACCGTGCCGCGAACTTACATTAAAACTTAAGCAAATAGTTAACCATAATACCTGCGCCAATAACACTCGGGCTAAGGTTAAATTATCAACCACTGATATATTTAAAGGTCTGGGCCCATATTTCAATTAACTCTCGTTTTCCATCCGACCATTCAATCAGTGAATTAACAATGATTAAAACCCAACATTATGCGAAAGTTCAACTGGGGCCCAGCGACATAAAGCACCCTTCTCATTCGACGGTGGGGAACTTATCGCGTCGTCCAGGATGATTTGACGACCGTCATGCCATATCGTGTTTTTTATTGAGCCGAGCTTTAACTGCTCAAACGAACGCGATAAACGTTGTTTTGTAAAACCGCCTTAAGACACGTGGCCATCAATGACATATATCGCGTTCTTTTTGACAATTGTGCTTACCACTTCAACTATCGCGCGAACCCACTAGCTTTTGAGCGCCGATTTTACTGTTCACGTTCAGGGTTCTGTTTATATTCATGGTTCCGCTTCATCAAATTCTTCGTGCCATCGTAAATATATATACTCCGTTCAAAGGTTTCATTTCATATTTATTTAGCACTTCAATATATGAACTCCGCCTTAACATATAAACCCCTGTTTCATTGTTATTTTAATACAACACTACCATAAAGTTTAACACCCGACTACATTAGGTTTTTATTGCTTAACTCTTGGTTCCACCTCTTACCCTCAGGGTTCCGTCTTCACCCCTCAACATTTTATTATAAACATTTCGTTGTGCTCTCGCCACCTTCACATATTAAAAACAACAGTTCTATCAGAACTGACACTGCTCATTCAAGATTGGAATCTGGATTCTGCAAAAACTCACTCTGTCTATATAGGAAAGCTGCCATAGGATGAGCGTTAATGGCTTTTCAGCTTTGCGCTGTGGCCCTGAATATTCCCCTGACTGTTTGTGCTTCTTTCTCTTCTGCGTAGTCCAACTCTTTCTTTGTGAGCTCTTCTCCATTAGAACCCCCTTTGGATCTTTGCACTCTCTATCTATTCTGCTGCCTTGTCTCTGTATTCTCGGTATGTATAGTCTGCTGCTCTGTCAAATGTAAACAAACCCTCATTCACCAAATTGTCTTCTCCTCTGCCTCTGTTGTTGTCCTTTGCCATCAATGACAACACTTCTAACAGTCTCCCCCTTTGGCATTGATGGCAATACACTTCCTCTACTTGTCTTTTAGGACTCTTTCTTCTGTTGCTTGGTTTTCCTCCCCCTTTGACATCAATAGCAAAGGGTTGCTCATTTCCCAGTGTGCTTTTAAATCTCGTCCATTTTGCTCTGATCTTCAAGACTTGTTTCCTGCTCTGTTTAGTTGCTTTGGCGCTTTTATAACTCTCTTTGTTGACTGATCTCCCCCTGAATGATGTCTTCTTTTCTGTTCTCCCCCTGGAATGAAGCTTTCTTTTTCTGTCAGAGAGTAGTATGTGAAGACACCGCCCCTAGTTTGTTTCTCAGATATTCGAATGGCTCTCTAGTAAGAGGTTTTGTAAATATATCTGCTATTTGTTCTTTTGTTGGCACATACTCCAACTTCACTACCTTCTGTGCTACTTGTTCTCTTAGGGAATGGTACTTGATTGGGATGTTTTTAGTTTTTGAATGAAGTACAAGATTTTTTTGAAATACTTATAGCACTTGTATTATCACATTTGATAGAGATAGGTTCATCAATGCTTACCTTCATGTCTTGGAGGGTTTGTTTCATCCACATGACTTATGTGCAACATGCTGCTACTGCTATGTATTCTGCTTCTGCTGTAGATAGAGAGATAGATGTTTGTTTCTTGCTTAGCCATGCCACCAGACTTTTTCCCAAGTAGAACGCACCTCCACTTGTGCTTTTCCTGTCATCCACACAGCTGGCCCAATCTGCATTTGTATATGCTGTCAAAGTGAAACTCTTGCCTTTTGGATACCATAGCCCATACTGTACAGTTCCTTGTAGATATCTAAGTATTCTTTTGACTGCTAGAAGGTGATTTTGCTTTGGTGCTGCTTGATATCTAGCCACAAGTCCTACTGCCAACATGATGTCTGGTCTTGATGCTGTTAGATACAACAGACTTCCTATCATGGATCTGTAAAGTCTTTGATCTATATCAGCAGATCCATCATCAGCACATAGCTTGCATCCAGTGATCATGGGGGTTGACACAGGTTGGCAGTCTTCCATTTTGAACTTTTTCAACATCTCTTTTAAGTATTTTTCCTGTGAGATGAATGTACCTGTGTTCTTTTGCTGAATTTGAAGTCCTAAGTAGAAAGTGAGCTCTCCAATCATAGACATCTCAAACTTTGATTTCATCTCTTCAGCAAATCCTTTTGCTAGCTCATCTTTGTTGCTTCCAAACATAATGTCATCAACATATACTACAACAATCAGGAGTTCATTTTCATGGGATTTTATGTATAGATTGTTGTCTACTCCTCCTCTCTTAAAGCCTTGTTTTTGCAAGTACTTATCCAGCCTTGAATACCAAGCACGAGGAGCTTGCTTCAACCCATATAGAGCCTTCTTTAGTCTGCACACATAGTCTTCTTTATCTGTTAATGAGAATCCTTCAGGTTGTTCCATGTAGACTTCTTCTTCTAGATCTCCATTCAGGAAGGCAGATTTCACATCCATTTGATATACCTTGAAGTCATGGTAGCATGCAAAGGCCAGAAACATTCTGATAGCTTCCATTCTGGCTACAGGGGCAAATGTTTCATCGTATTCAAGACCTTCAATTTGTGAATATCCCTTGCAAACAAGTCTGGCTTTATTCTTGATTACCTGTCCTTGCTCATTCATTTTATTCTTGAATACCCATTTTGAGCCTATGACATTTTTCACAGTGGGTCTAGGAACTAATTCCCAGCTATTTTTCTTCTCAATTTGGTCCAATTCTTCATTCATAGCATTCACCCAATACTTGTCCTTGCTGGCTTCTTCAAACTTCTTTGGCTCTATTTGTGATAACATAGCTATGTATACCTCTTCTGTCTGTTCAGTTAGCTGCCTTCTTGTCTGGACTCCTACACTCTTGTCTCCAATGATTTGATCTTCTGGATGGTTCTTTTGAGTGTATCTTGAGGGGGCTTTCGAGCTCAGTTCAACATCTTCTGTTGTCTTGCTTATTTCATCATCATCTTGGTTCTCTTCTTCATAGTCTTCTGGAGGATTGCTGCAACCTCTACTTCTTGTCTTGTTTGGCAGTTCTTCATCAAATTTTACATCAATGCTTTCCACAATTTTTCGAAAAGTTTTGTTGTAGCACCTGTATCCTTTACTCTTGGAAGCATATCCTAAAAATATCCCTTCATATACTCTTGCATCAAACTTCCCCAGATTTTCATCATAATTCTTTATGTAACACTTGCTTCCAAAGACTCTAAAGTGCTTGATTGAAGCTGGTTTACCATGCCATAGTTCATAGGGAGTCTTGTCACTGCTTGGCCTTAAATGAGCTTTGTTAAGGATATGCACAACTGTGTGTACTGCTTCTGCCCAGAAGGTTTGGGGAATGTTGCTTTCTTGCATCATGGCTCTGGCAATTTGTTGTACAGACCTGTTTTGTCTCTCTGCCACTCCATTTTGTTGAGGTGTCCCTGCAATAGTGAATTGTTGTTTTATTCCATGTTTATTGCATAGGTCTGCAAAGTCATAGTTTGTGAATTCACCTCCTGTGTCTAATCTGATGCACTTTAGCTTGCATCCTGTTTGATTTTCTGCCAATGCCTTGAATATCTTGAATTTGTCAAGTGCTTCCGATTTATATTTGAGAAATGAAACCCATGTCATTCTGGAGAAATCATCTATTATTAGCATGAAGTAGGATTCTCTACTTGGTGTTTTAGTCCTTGACGGTCCACGCAGGTCCATGTGTACAAGCTGAAGTGGCTTGCTTGTTGATAGCTCATCTTTGGTCTTAAAGGATGTTCGCGTCTGTTTGCCCAATTGGCAAGATTTGCATATGGTATTTGAAGGCCATTTTATTGTTGGCATATCTCTGACAGCTTTCTTTTTGCTCAGTCTGATGATATGGTCGAAGCTGAGATGTACCAATCTCCTACGCCATAACCATGACTCCTCAAGTTTGCTAAGATGGCATGCTTCATCCTCCTCTTTCACTATGTATACATTACTCTCTGTTCGAACACTTTTGAGCAGAGTCTTTCCTGTGGTGCTTGATCTGACTTCACAGTCTTGTGCTCTAAAAAGAACTTCACAGCCTTTATCACACATTTGACTGACACTCAGCAAATTTGCTTTCAGCCCATCTACAAATAGTACATCTTGGGCCTTTCCTCTGCTATTATCTAGGCTGATTGAGCCTTTTCCTTTGATTTTTCCTGATTAATCATTGCCAAAAGTAACATTACCAGATTTCTTTTCATCAAAAGTTATAAACTTGCTTCTGTCTCCAGTCATATGTTTTGAGCAGCCACTATCCAAATACTATTAGCTTTTCAGGTCTTGAGCAGTTAGAGACAGGTCACATTTATTCACCTTATTTTTCCACTGGAAGCATCCTTTTGTTTGGTATCTTTTGTGAGATGATGAACCACATCCTCTAAGAGGACATTTGGAAGGCATATGTCCAATTTTATTGCATACACAGCATTTGATCATAATTTTCGCAGAATTGTGAGTATGAGTAAAATCTCCTTGATTCATAAACCTCCTTGAGGTGTTGAACATCAATCTTTGTCCATATTTTCTGCACTCAATGATTTTATGGCCAAATTCCTTACAATAAAAACAGTAACCATAGAAACAATTTGCATACCTAATGTGAGGTTGTCTTCTCCATTTGTTTGCTTGAGACAGTCTCTTCACTGTTTGCATCTTTTGCTAGTTTGAATTACTCCTCCTTGTATGACAGTATGCAGCTACGTGTCCCAGTGTGTGGCAGGCATAACAGGTGGCATTTTTCATAGGAGGGAAGAATCTCCTTTGATGGCTTCCAAATTTGACATACTCAGGGGTATATGATCCTTCTTCTGTTGTCTGAGTATTTATTTCATTCTTTGTTATTAGAGGTTTCTTCTGGTTTCTGTCTCCCTCATTACATGTTTCTCCTTTTGTAGGATTTATTTGAGCTGCTTCATCAGCCTTCTTTACTTTTACAAAAATAATATTTTTGTTTTCTTTTTCTTTGCTTTTACTTGATTCTCCTTCATAGCCTATTCCAGTTTTTATCAGAGGAGATCTTTGAGCATCCAGAATTTCGTTCAACTTACCAGAGCTTGTTGTTTGAGAAGAATTTATAGACACTTTCCTTTGAGCATTTTCTAATTTCTTCCTCAGACATACTACTTCTTCTTCCAACTTCTCTTGTTCTTGAGTTTTATCCTTGATTTGCTTAAGTAACATGTTTTCTATCTTCTTGGCTTCTTCAAGCTCTACCATCAACTGCATGAGGACTTCTGAATTTTGCTCTTCTCTTACATACTTGAGGAGAATGTCTTTTTGTTTTCTGCACTTCAGTTTGAGTCTGTCAATCTCCTCCAGGGCACTTCTTAGCTCCCCCTCAAGGTCAACTTCACCTTCTTCTTCATCTTCTAGAAGGATTCCTTCAAGTTATTCTATGGCCATCAATAAAAATTTAGAGGTTCCTTCTTCACTTGAGGGTTCATCTGAGTCTTCAGATGCACTGCTGTTTTGTTGAGCATAGAAAGATTTTCTATTGAATTTCTTTCCTTTCTGCCAGTTCTTTGATGTAGTTTTCTCTGATTCATGAGCCTGATTCCTTGCTTTCTTATGGAGACACTTAGCAGCATAGTGTCCAACTCTTCCATAGTTGAAGCATTTGAACGGAAGTTTACCTTTATATTTACCTGAGCCTCTATCCAGTTTCTTGACAAACTTGGCCTCTTCTTCATCAGAGCAAGAACATATATCTTCCTTTTCTTCTTTCTTCTTTTCTGTTTTAAAAGCTGCCTCCCTCGCACTTGGCTTCTTCTGTGGGAGTCTCATCTCATAGGCTGTTAGATTTCCAAGTAACTGGTTCATGGTCAAGGTTTCCCAATCAGCTGTTTCTTCTATTTCAGACACCTTTGGATTAAAACTGGGTGGAAGAGATCTTAGAATATTTTGTACAATTACACTTTCTGGTATGGTTTCTCCAAGAGCTTTCATATTGTTAACAATTTCTGCAACTCTTAAGAAGAAGCTGCCAACATCCTCATCGTCATTCATTTTTAAATTTTCAAATTGAGCTCTATATACTTGAAGTTTGTAGTTCACCTTTTGTTTCCCTCATGATATTTTCAAGAGACTGCTTGATTTTTATACATGTTCTATGCCATTTCGTGTTAGGGGCACAACACTATTGAAGATAGAACATACCAACAGACGATAGAAGACAAAACTGCATCGTAGATAGGAAATGGGTGACGCACGGCGATCGCCAGATGCTTCTACCAAACAAAGTCTTCAAATAGGTCATTCAGCCAAGTGTGTCACACATAACCCCAGAACAATCCAAACAAAGAATACTCCATATATATATATCACAGCTCCAACGCTATCCAGAGAGAGAATTCCTCCACATCGATGTGTGTCAAATGAACTCCAAGTCTCTCCAATATATAGGAATCTTTGGGGGTGTGTGACACGTCCTTTAAGACATTTAAGTCAATATTTTATTCTAGGCCGACCCAGCACATAAGTGGAATAAATTCAGTACATACCCCGTCATCCGACGAGATGATCTTTAGATCAATCTTACACCTCTCCGAAAGAGGAATCCAATAAAAATATTGCGATCGTCATCTGAGCAGCACAACCCGGAGTTTGGACCTAGTTGTCCAATTTTAACACTCCCTCTCAACTAGGGAGAACTCCGTTCACTAGTGCAATCCAAACATCGTGCGTCATCCCGCCGTAACTTGCTTTGCTGGCCTCTTTATTTCAGAACAGAAGTGGGTCAGTCACAAAGACATCATACCCGGCTAACAGATTCAGCCCAGAGGTCCGAAACCTCTATCAGACTCACGAAGAGTCTCCAACCAACCCGAAGTTGGTTCATCTGACCCGAAGTCAGGCAGAGGTCCCAGACCTCACTAAACTTGATCCCAGATCAAGTGGTTTGACCGTGCCATCCTAGATAGAGAGTACGGCAAACTCTGATGCGTCCATCAGTCTTTGCTACTAGTCTCTAGCCTTTCCCACCTCATTGGCCAAATGAGAGGTACTTCCCATGAGCCCTAAACTCAATGGGTAGAATGCATACGGGGCACAGAAAATGAGAGGTAAACCAACTCAAAATCACAACGGTGGGGTCCAAGCACACCACCAAGGTTGGCAAGCCTAGCCTTGTGGTTGCCCATAGCTCCAAGAAGCTCTCCCCAAAGCCCCCCAGAGCTCCCAGAGCTCATCGTCCAACAGGACCCACATCATAGGGTCTTTCCACGATTCCAAGATTCTCACGAAGGTTAGGAACATGACCTTCCCCAAGGGCATTGTGAGAATATCCGCGACCTGCTCATCAGTTCCTATATGATCGAGCCTTACGGCGCCTCGCTGTACCATATCCCAGATAAAGTGGTACCAGCCATCAACATGCTTGGATCAATCGTGGAACCCGGGATTCTATAACAAATGAATCCCCCTCCGGTTATCACAAAGGATAACGGTGGCATCTAGCACATGCTCGAACAGCTCACAAAGAGCTTTCGCAACCAAGTGACTTCACAACAGGCCATACATGTTACAATGTATTCGGCCTCAGCGGTGCTCAAGACTGCCGACTTTAGATTCCTGCCCGAAGCAGATATACATGTGAAGTAGCATTCAGATGTGCTCTTGCGATCCACCACACTGCCAGCCCAATCGGCATTAGTATATCCACGGAGTGTCATACTCCCGGCAGTGTATCTCAGCCCATGGTCTATCGTGCCTTAGAGATATCTCAAGAGTTTCTAGGCACCAACCCAGTGAATGTTATGATCAACCATGTGTTGACTCAAAGTGTTCACTGCACAGCATATGTTCGAACAAGTGTTCATTGAGAACATCAGGGTCCTTATGAGTTCACGATACTCAGTAGGACGGGCCCAGCAACGTTGCTCCTCAACTTCTTAAAGTTGAGTTCCATGGACTTACAGTCCATCATACCAGAAAATTCATAATGTAATTTCCTTGAGAAAGGAAAATCTCGCCAGGTCTCTGCTAGACCTCCAGGCCTAGACATCAGTCCTAGGTCCTTCATCTCGAACTCAACAGCGAGCTCCCTCTTACACTGATGAATGAGAGGGTCAGCACCTGTCAGGAAGAGGTCATCCATATACAGCACCAGAATGAGAGGATTTCCCTTGACAACCTTGAAGTAAGGGTTCGGATCAGCATTACTTCGAGTGAAGCCCAGCTTCATCAAGTAGCTATCTATCCTCTTGTACCAATCTCAGGGTGCTTGTTTCAGCTCATAGAGGGCTTTCACCATCCTGCAGACATGGGTGTCCCGATCCTGGACTTCTATCCCCAAAGGTTGCTTCACATATATCTCTTCCTTTATCACATCATGCAGAAAAATGCGGTCTTCACATCATCTGATGAAGACTCCATCCTTGCGTATCAGCAAGTGCTATAATAGATCGAATGGTGGTATCTCGAGCCACAGGTGCAAATATGTCATCATAGTCTATATCTTCCTCACAGGCAACGAATCTTGCCTTGAACTTTTCAGCACTTTCAACAGATCCATACTTGATCTTGTAGAGCCATTTCAAGGTGACAATTGCTTTGTCCTACAGCATAGCATCCTTCCAGACTTGATGCTTTTACGAAATTGTACAAAAGTACTCATGGCTGCTAGATATCCTGTTATTAATATGGCTTCTTGGTTTTCCTTCAGAATTTCCCCCTCTGAAGCCATATGTCCCTGAGCCATGAGGATCTTCTTTTGTTGAACAAAGACATCCACTCAGGAGCATATACAAATATCTCTCCCTCTTAATGTCAGTTTCTCTCCCGAGAGAAGATATCTGTTTTAAATGAGGGCATCCTAGACACCATCTAGAAATTTGGGACCTGATCTCCCACAGTCAAAGCCATCCAACAGACTTTGATGATCATGATTCAAGATTCAATCATGTGACAAAAAAACTGCATAAACTTCCCAGTTCACATTTTAAGTTTACCATAACGCTCCAATGTAGGACTGATACAGTCACATGCTGCTGCTACATAGGTGTCTATCTATGTCACTGACATACAAGGGGAACATATCAACAAGCCTCAGCTTGTGTTAGAAGTCCTTTCAGCCACTACCTGTTATTCTGTGAGTAGCTCCTTCAAACAGCCTTCAAGACTGCAGCTTGCAAAGAAAAACAAGGGATCCAATCTACCTTGGCATTGCACCTTGAATTGCTTCCAGATCTGCCCATTTCTGGTTATTTCAGCAGACTGCTCATAGAGCTGAAAAAAAAAATTTGACTACTACATAGAATTTCCTCAAGGACTTTAGCAGACAACTCTTACATCTTCCAGCTTCAACATGGGTGTCTTTCTATGTCACTGTCATAATGACAGTGACATAGAATCACAGAATTAGAACTATCACATTCATTACGGCTTGCTGAATATGAACTTCACTTACATCTCATGGACTCTTGTCCTTGATGTACTGTGCAGGGTTCTCTTCCTCCTATACCTGCAAAAAGAGAACCAACTCCAGATTTATGACCCAGTCAAAATGTAGAGAGGAAATTTTGGACCTTTGCTGAAGGAATTTCGGTCTGGGTACATTGATAATAAGGCAACAATTCGATCTATCCAGCAATGGGGATCCTCCTTGGAATTGTGGGACTCCTTTTTGGATTTTAATGATCACCCAAGACAACTTCTCTGTCTCTCTCCTGCATACCCCTGCTTTAATAATTAAATTCAAGAATGGCCACCAATATACTGCTGCAACATCTGCCCACTGATAAAGGCATCTAACCACCAAGACTGCCCCTCCTATTTGGCTTCCACAGGCTACATCTACCATCCAACATGAGAACATACCTTTATGAGCTGGTGCAATCTGCTGTAGTTTGACAATCGGGTTAGGGCATCAACACAGACCCTGTCATCCCTTTCTAACCACTGCAACTGTCCTCAAAAATCAATGAGGCTTCCCTCCCTTGCTTTGCTGCCTCCTACGCCGCCCGTCTTTGTCACCGTGCTTCGTAATAGCCTTACGCCTCCAAAGATGCCCAAACAAAGCCCGTGGTGCCTCAAACAGCGCCTATGGCTCGCGTTCATCAAAAAATAGAACCATCTAATCTGCACCAAAAACAGCCCACTCAGCATGCCTCTGCTGCACCCCGGCCCTGTCAAATCCTCAAATCAGCCCTTGTGCTCCTCGGCCCTATGCTTCTTCTGCTGTAGCTACCACAGGTAATGTTTCTCCCTTGAATTATTGCTCTTGGAGTGTCACAAAAAAAACATCTCTGAATTTTGAGCTCTGCAATCCGAACTTTTCACTGTAATGACATCGAAAGTTCCTTTGAGATTGCATCGAAACTTCCAGAGTTTCTCAAAATTCTCCACAGAGATCACTAAAACTCTCTCTGAAATGCCCAAAACAAACAAATACGCCCTTTCTGTCACCAATCAGCAACGGTCTATTTCAGTTTGCAGTCGGGTCTATTTTAATTGCATTCAACGTTTCATTTTTTTCAGTCAGCCATAGAAGTAACGACTTTCATTTATTTTCAGTCAGCGCCTTCTTAGTGACGATATGTCAGAAAGGCAGTTTCTAAACTTGTTATTCGAGCTACAAACACTGCTCCTCTAACTCATCTTGTCGCCTGAATTATTTTTATACCCGACGATGGCCGCGGCACAGCTTATATTCTAATCAGTTTCTCTGAAATACGGCTTAAATGAGAACAATCTACACAGCAGCCAACGCAAATGCCACGCGAAATTATCTGTAAAACCCTCCTTGTCTGTCGTGCTCAGGCTACAGATATTGCCTACCTGGACGCCAAGCAGAAACAACAGTAGCACGGGTTCCGCGGAGGCTGTCCCGCGCGGGTTTGAAACCTTCTGCTCTCGGACTTCCGCGTCGAGTCCATCGCTGTTAATATGCTGTCGGAAATGGTGGCAGTCCGTCTAAAATGGCGCAGCGGAAGCCATTCTTGATTTTCGAGATGTCGATGTTGAGGCCGGAGAGCTGGCGCGTAGTTTGACAGAGAATGGATTCCCGTCGAAGAAGAGGGAGTCAGTGTGAAAAATAAAGTTGTCTTTCCTTGGACTTTAGTCGCATTGTGCTGCGGAACACATGGTGGCCATTTCTTTTATTCTGCTGGTGACAATTCATTGGTGGTTTACGGATCGTTCTTTCCTGCACGAGGTAACTGGCCACGATAAGAGACTCCGACATCTCTTCGAACAGAATTAAGTCACTCAGATACGCAGACTCAAGCTTCTCCACTTGGATGCTCCCAGCTAACGCTTTCCCATGTCACGCGCTGTCACATATTCCGACAGATTTGTGCGTTTCAGGGCTTCTGTCTCCAGTTTCACTATATACTGCACGGGAGGCTTTCTACAGCCCAATTGTAGTCCTGACAAATAACAATTTCCAAGGAAATTATTTAGTACGCCCTGTGTTCATCAGTCTGCGGCCCTGAAGGAGATAACACCAGTTTTCTTCTTCCACGTCTAGCTATTAGATTTGTTGCGGGTTCATTTCTTTGAGAGGCGGCTCACAGGTACTGATGTTCGGGCTATTTCCAGCCTTTCAAACAAACTTGGGACGGCCCTATAAACTCTGCGTTGCTGCCCCACAGATTTATATGGCTTTCTAACAGCCATTAAAACATTCACAGTAATTAGAGCATTGTCTTCTCCCAGGCTCCGATACCATGTTAATTTTTATACATGTTCTATGCCATTTCAGGTTAGGGCACAACACTGAAGAAGATAGAACATACCAATAGATCGATAGAAGACAAGCCAGAACAGAGATAGGAAATGATGACGTTACGGCGATCAGCAGGATGCTTCTACCAGCAAAGTCTTCAATAGGTCATTCAGCCTAGTGTGTCACACATAACCCCAGAACAGTCCAAACAAAGAATACTCCAAGTATATTTATCACAGCTCCAATGCTATCCAGAGAGAGAATTCCTCCACATCGATGTGTCAAATGAACTCCAAGTCTCTCCAATATATAGGAATCTTTGGGGGTGTGTGACACGTCCTTTAAGACATTTAAGTCAATATTTTATTCCAGGCCGACCCAGCACATAAGTGGAATAAATTCAAAGTACATGTTCTGCTCATCCGTTCGAGATGATCTTTAGATCAATCTTACACCTCTCGAAAGAGGAATCAATAAAAATATTGCGATCGTCATGCGTGACACAACGGAGTTTGGGACACAGGCTGTCAATTTTAGCAGTATCCCATGTCTTTAGCAGTCTTGTTATTGCATTACTTTGGTAGACCAAACTACATAGTCCATTTAAGATTGCATTCATGGCTTTGCATTAGCTACAAAGTCTTGTTTAGCTTCTTTCTCTGATCGGTGCCTTCGGGGCATATCCAAATACCACAGCGTAAACTTCTATTCCTTGAGACGGAATGTATGTTATCATTACGATGTATTGGAAGGCATAATTAGCACCAGTGAAAAAAGGGGCTTTATTGGTTGAGCTTCCTTCTTGACTAGCCATCCCGGGGACCTAGGATCTCCTTTCAGTGGTTAAACTAGTACAAAAGGAACTTGGCTTTGATACCAATTGTTGAATCCTTAGTTAAACTGAGAGGGGGGGTGAATCATTTTAACATATACATAAGCTTTTTAAACTTTTCATCAAGCATATTTACAACTTAATTTTATAACCAACTTTAATATGTGAATAGTCTTAATATGTTGCAGCAAGTATTAAATTAATGTGACACCAAAATTATTATAAGAGCAGCAAACATTAGGCAGATTGGATAGATCATATCAACACATAGGCAACACAGAGACAGCCAAAAGATATAAGTGGAAACCCATAAAGGGAGAAAACCACATCTTATTATTGTTGTGATGCAAAGGCAAGCTCCAACTCCCTCTCACCACTGATTTTCTACAAGCACCAACCTACAGAAAGCTCCAACCTCAGTCAGTTGCAACTGACATCTATCAAGCTTCAACTTGATAGGGAAGCTCCAGCTTCTTCATTCAATCAAAAGAAAATATTTGCTGATTTACCTTAGATATCAGCTTTGTTCTGTAGCATCTCCTTCTGCTCCTCTCTTTCTTATCTTCTCTGCCTCAATTATTCATACTCTGCATTCTCTAACCTCACTCTCTAACCTCTCTATGCATATCAAGGTGATATCATTTATAGATATTTCCTTATGAATATTTTGTATTCCTCAGGGAATTTGAAATGGATAGCCATACCTCTTAGCCTTCTTCCTTCTCATTTCTTTTCCAGCTCACTCAGAAAAATATAACTGTATGTACTAATTTTAATATTACAGTGGGATTTTTGTTTTCTTCCGGAGACCTGCCAATGCATCACAAACAATAAAAATCATTTACAACATTTACATTCACATTTTCAGTTACATAAAAAACAATTTCACTCAGCCCATTTTCTGGCCTTTGGCTTTGCTGGCTTTGTCTTTTCTGCTGTTGTTAAGAAATTTTTTTGTATACTCTATTCACTTTCTTCCGCATATTCTCCAGCTTTTTGTGCTTGCACACCTGTCAAATTCATTCCTGTGCATATTCCTGTTCACTGTGTATGTATACCTGTCGAGCCCACATTTTCATTCCTTTATCACAGAAACTTCTTTTATTAACTGAAGTAATTTGCTTGAGATTCTTCTCTTTCAATTTATCACAACTGAATATTATAACCCCTTTCATTCTTATGTTCCGGAAACTATAATATATCAACTATAAATATTTTCTCATTCATTTAAAACTCAACATCTCTTACTGTTGGCTTCACGCATATGTGACTTTATATAAAGCCAAATTATGACTCTATGGTCCGGTAATAGATATTAATCAGATATCAGTCTTCGCGTGGGTTAACACTTTAATCACTCACCATATGGTAGTATTTTACATCCAGGCCCACAATTCAATCATGTGGAAAATTCACCCTCATTCGAACTAACATTCGGGCTTCAATCTAATGTATCGCAGCTTATGTCCACACATATGGTCCACACTCATTGCATACACACATCGCTTTATCATATATTATATAATCCTTGACATACATTACACCTTCACAAAGGTTTCGATCTACATTGAAGACTTTGGAACAAAATTCAAGGTATTCGGGCCCACAATATTGGACCTTTTTCTATTTGTCAATGCGATTAATCTCCTTTGTGATGGTTCACTATTCACTTCACTGTGCCGATGCGATGAATCACTCCAATGCAATATAAGGCAGAATTCAAACAAATATGAGACTCCTGTGTATAATGAATCGGGTCTGGAACTCAATCGCAATCGAAACTTTTGTTAACAACTTCCGCTGCCATAAGTTTCTCCGATGCGATTAGTGAGGGTCCCACCTTATGGTACTTCGTATATGGAGCACTACACATATATATATACTTTGCCACTTTACCTTTGATATATCCCAATTCTTCATAATATATGTTGGTCTACATTACATATAACAAACCTACAATAAATTCTCACTTTTCACATATGTCAACATATATGACGCCTTCAACATTATAATGAACCCTTTTGTTTTCATATTTAAATCCCCAGTGAATGCTTATATAATGTCCTCGGGCCCCACATTATATCATATGGTTCGCATATACAAACTCTTACATGCACATGGTTTCATCATAATATATAGATCAACATATATATATATATATATATATATATATATATATATATATATATATATATATATATTCCTTGAATCATCTGTTAAGAAACCCTTAACAAACCTTTGACTTTGTGTAAAGCACCAACTAAATTCGTCGCCTCATATCAAACAATATATGTACGTGAGCATATATATATATATATATTCCCCACTTCATCAGTCAATCACATTACGAAAGACCGATGTTTGATGAGCGACAACAGACACTGAAACCTCTTCAACGATGACTGTGTATGATGTAGATAATCTTTGTGGCCGCAGCGGAATTTTGATTTTGTTTTCTTGGGGCACCCAATCAGTTTATACGCAGGTAATGGGGGTGGAGTTGTAGAGGGTAGTCGAGGTTGTGACTGTGGCAACAAGAGGATTTAGGAGTGGTAGGAGAGGCGGGTTGGTCGTTGTGGCTGGTAAAACAACGATGGAACCTGTGCGACGACTTTGGGTTGTTCTGTTGGCTTTTGTGTATCGGGCAACGGTGTGAAAAATGTGGCAGTTGTAGAACTCAACACGTTGTTTGGTTGGATGGCGTTGAATGTGGACGGGGTCGTGGAGGGGATGGCGACGGGGAGAACTTTGACAGCCGAAAGCGCATGTAATTCTTTTTTATTATATATATTTTTTGTTTGTTATTTTTTTTCGATTTTTTTTTTTTTAATTTCGATTTATTTTTTTATTTTTTATTTTTGTTGTATTTTTGTTCTCAAATAATTTTTTTTTTTTTTTTTTTTTTTTTAACTCCTTTTTTTTATATATATATTTGACTTATAATTTTTTTTCCCAATATATATTGACTTTCTTGCTTTCCTTTCTTTTTTTGATATGGACAATGGTCTAAATGGCGATATGGAGAAGCTCCAAATTCAGGTAGCGAAACGCTTCAACGGCAACGATGTTGACGAATTGATGGTCAAGGACCCGGATCGGAGTGGGTGGCTCTGTGCAGTGGTTGAGCAACCAAAGGCTCGAACTTGCTCTGATACCAAATGGAACGGACAAAGTTCCTCAAGTCAAATACTCCAAAAGACTTGGAATATGAGAATATCCATTGAGGATACAAATATTATTATATATAAATTGTAAGAAGAATGATGATTCAATTGAAAGTGAGGAGCCTGCTTATATACTAGGCAGGTGCCTCTTCATGGAAGGTCGTGTCTCATTTAGACATGCCTCTTCATTATTAACTATTAGCTAATTAATCATTATTTATTGTTTACATTATTTATATTATTTTATTCATAACATATATACATGGGTAACAATTACCATTCATCGCTTCATCATCTTTGCCCATTTTGATGTTTTTTCTATCCATCCTTGAGAATTGCATTAAAGTATAAATGTGGCATTAAAATTTTGTTTAAAGAATGACTATTGTCTTTTTTCCTTTACAGCATCATAATGTGATCTTATTCCCGTTCTAAATATTTGATTTTTTATTTAGCTGCTAATATTCAAAGGATTTTTTTAGTTCTAAACCTTGGTTATGATGCCTTAGGTGGGTAGCTTTCACCATCCTATGAAAGATGGTTGGGGATTGACAAGTGACGGAGAAAATTTATTTGGGAGTGATGGAAGTTCAACTATATATTATTTTGATCCACTTACATTCAAAGGTTGTGCAATCGGTACATTGTTTGTATTATTTTTATCGTTTGCAATGATTCTTTTTCTTCAAGTGAAATTCGACAATTCAATATCTCGTTATATCCCTGTAAACTAGTATGCAAGCCTCATTAATTTTTAGTGCAATGATATTTTTTCATATGTAATATTTTACCATCTCTGTAATTTACAACTGAAAAATGACATTCTTTTCCTGATTGTGAGCTTTGGACAGAAAAACGCAGAGTAACTGTGAAATATGATGGATTTGATGTTTCATATTTGAACGAACTTGAGTATATAAATGGTGAAGTCTGGGCAAATGTTTGGCAGGTAGGCAAAATGTTTCTCCAAGATTAGGTAGCTACAAATTTTCTCTCTTTGATTTTGCACTAGGTATTTTAATTTTTCATATCATCTCTACCTTATATAGTGTCAATTTATTTGTCAGATTATATATATATATATATATATATATATATAATCTCCTCTTTGTCATGTAATTTTATTTTATTCACAAGTCAGTCTAGAGGATGATATGAGCTTTTTGAACTTTTAAATGTGTTTTCCTTCTTTGAATGAAATTGTCTCTCTTCTATTCTTTCATGTATTGCCCACGGTCATCGTTTGTAACAACAATCAATTTTAGCAATGTAGTTCATAGCATGATATCATTCACTGTGCAATTCTCCTTGATAGTTGCTAACATCGTATATTATTCTTAATCTCTAGGAAATGCATTTCATTTTAATTCGTGACACAATTAGCATTAGCTTTTAGGACAATATGTTATGGGATTGCTGAACCAGCCCTTTTATTGAATACGCTGGCAGTAAATTATGGTTTAATCCTGTTCACATGATCTCTCAAATTATATTGATTTCCAGGGAAATTAATATTATTTATGATCAAAGTTCTTAAGATACGGCAGAAATAACCATCTAAGCTTGTCCAACCTAAGTAAGCACAGCATTTGAGCTTGTACATGTCAAAATTTGTGTTTCAACAAGAACACCATCATTATTAGGTGCAACGTGTTGCCAATCTAGATCTGCACTTCAATATTTCCAAGTACAACAAAAAGGGTGCAAACCTTTAGGGCAAACTACAAGCATTGCCCACTGTCACCTCAGTGGTTACTTCTCTCTCTCTGGACTGGTTATTTTCTGGAACAAGTGGAGCATCCCATGGATAAAATGACTAACTTATTCTTGAATGTTGTTCTGAAAATCAGATTAGTGGTGAATTGTGTTAGGGTTTGATAATGTAAAACTGGTGGAATTGAGAGGACACGTGCCTTATCCCTTGGGCAATGGAGTCAAGTCGAAGAATAGAAGCTTCAGAGTTTGGAAAATGCATAGTAGTGCTGCTACAACATACCCTATCTGTGAATATTAACCATATTTGAATGCTAGCGACATTGAAATGCTCACAAACGACACTTTCATATTTAACTCAAAGTCAAAAGCTGTATTATGTAAGCATAACCAAAATAGCTGTATTGTGCAATCATAACCAAGTTATCTGTATTATGCAATGAAAACCAAAATAGGATATCAGGAAAGTCTTGTTTATCAGAATAACAGGCAACATAACACCTTGTTTCAGCCCTGACTACATAATAGGTTCAAGAGAAATAAAAATAGTCACAAAATAGAAATAGTCACACATGTTACCACAAAATTGTAGAAATTTTGTCCCAACCCTGGTTTTCAGTTTCTCCTTATTACTCCCATGTAGTTAAATGCCCATTCCCATAACCATTTATTCTACAAGCTGGAAATAAAAAATATTTTCTGAAAACACAAATTCTGGAAATTTCACAGTGCTGAAAATGTAGAAATAAAAACTCAGAAAATATATCAGCCACACACACAGAAAATGACACGCTGATTTTTTGTCAAGGTGACCCTGGAAAAACCCCCTACAACTCATGGGGAAAACTAGTTCGAAAGCTCTTCTTTATTTCTGATAAATAGCTTTTATAGTGAGAGAGAAATACACAAAAAATTTCAGCAACCAAACAACAATAAATGCTATATGGATTTCCTTGTTTTTTGTGCCCAGAAACACAACAATAAATGTTGCTGTACGGCATCCTCGTTTTGCGTGCATAACAACAATAAATGTTGCTGCACGACCTCCTCAAAATGCGTGCAGAGGAACAACAATAAATGTTGTACGGAATTTGCCTCGTTTTTTGTGCATAGGGACAGCAGCACACTGTACCATCTGCCTCAAAATCTGTGCCACAAAAACAGCAATCTCCTCTCCTCGAAATCTGTGCCAGAAACTGTATGGCTGCCTAGGAATGCATACCCAAGCTGCTGTACAAAAACTGCCTTGAAAAATGTGCCCAAATTTGCCTTGAATTGTGTGCCAACCTTGCTGTATGGATTTGTTGAAATGCTACCTCGGTATGCGTACCAAGGTTCTTCTCTCTTTCACCTCACTACTGAGGTATCTCCTTTGCTCTATTCTCCTCCTCTCAATCTGCTCATGAAAGACTGAATGATCTTTTCCCTCTGTTCCTCCTTTAACTTAACCCTAAGTGACTTTTGGGGAATCCCTAAATCCAATGGCTGAGATAGCTTTAGATCTAGGGCTGAGATTAAATGTGCATTTAAATTTCACTTTCTATTTTTTAATTCACCCCACTTTAATAAAGACCCTCTTAGTCATTTATTTCCAAAGTCACTTTTCATTTTCTAATTTCACATTGACTTTATTAAATTCAATTTAAAATTAGACTTAGTAACTTTATCACTTAAAGTCACTTTTAAATTAGATTTGACTTTACAACTTATAAAGTCACTTTAGGAGAAAAAGTTAAATTCTTTTGAATACTTTTTCCTAGGCCAAAGAGCAAAGCTTTAGGGAACCACTTGTCCTCTGGTACCCAAATTTCAACAAAAATCTAGCAGGCCTTGGAGAGGGAAACCCTACAAGACAAAAGCTAGACAAAGTGCTAACAATGGGGTAGATGCCCAATGTCACCTCAGCCAAAACCCTCAACTCTTTATGGATTCTCATTGATGGGAGGACTCCCTGTTGAGATTTGTAGCTTGGGAGGTACTCCAAGCCCCAGGGTTTAGGTTTGGAGGTTGGAGCGCCACAAAAACATTTTGTGGGCTTGGAACCGAAGATGTGAATGTGAAAGTTTCAAAACAGAAACCCCACTGTAGTATCTAGATCTACTTCACCTGCTTGTTTTATTAACATTAACAAGTTATTTAACTGAAATATTCAGAAAAACACTAAACTTTACATTAGAGATTATCTGCAACCTACACATCTACAAATCATTTTTTGAACAATGCACACATGTGACAAGATTACACACATTTTTTCGGAAAAATGTTCCTGGAAAAACCCAATGCGGGAAAACCCGATGCTACCTCAAAATCTCAACACTTTCTCTTAGCTAGGAGTGTGCTCTAGCAATACATCCACAACAAGTATTGCCAGATCTCGACATCGGTCTCTACGCTATTGATGCTTGGCCTGCCTCCCTCCATCCACTGCGCTGCTGCTTCCTGTACTATTTCCCATGTCACTACCACTGACACTGCTACATTCATACTGCAGCCCCCTCTCAAATTGTTGCATCGTGCTGCCAATGGCTGCACAACAACTCAACTGTTGAGAAGTAAGCAACTGAAGGACCCCTGCCCAATCATTAACAGACAAGTCAGTCGGGTTGCAACTCATCACTGAAGCTCCCTTGGCTACTGCGTTGCACTGTCCTCTTGAAGCCACTGCGCTGCTGCAGCTTTGCATTGCATAATCACTGGCACTCTGCACTGCTGCAGCTCTGCATTGCGTAATCACTGTCACTTTGCGCTGTTGCAGCTCTGCATTGCGTAATCACTGCCACTCTACGCTGCTACAGCTCTGCATTGCGTAATCACTGCCACTCTGCACTGTTGAAGTCCCATCATCCCCTCTATGCTGCTGCTTCTACACTGTTGCTGCCTCTGCACTGTGCTGCTCCCATCTACAACGTCCCAGCTGTAGAAATTTCTGAATCTTAGTTCTTATGCCGAAATTATTTCTGTTAATCTGGTTAAGCTTCTCCTACTTATACAAGTTAACGATTGACTAAATTCAAGTTAACATCAAAGCAAAACACATAACAGATCTCTACCAATTTAGATCTAGAATAAGCACATGTACACATAGACAAAGTGACACAATTATTTCAAGACAAACTGTCCCCGAAAAAACCCAATGTGGGAAAACCGGTCTCTGGCTATTGGAGGGCTCTATTATAAAGTATATTTCTGAAAACACAACTCTGGGTTCCAGATTGGGAAAACCCTGCAGAGAAAACTCTAGATCTGCAACACATGGCTGATCTAAGACCAACAATACTGACTGATCCACACCCTCAAATGGGATTTACAGAACTCAGCCAGATCTAGGCCTAGAAACCCCAGATCTGCCCCTGAAAGACACTGCTTCAGCCTCTGAAGGCCTCCAAATGCTCAGTGTTGTCACTAGAAGGGACTGCGTTACCCTAGACTAGGTGATGTAGTCACTACGCTGCCCCTAAGGGTCTCTGCGTAACCCTTGAAGGGTTTCCTCAAAATCATGCTGTCCTTGCTACTGCTGCTGCTGTTGTCGTATGCTGTTGCTACTGCTGCCGTCTGCTGCTGCTGCTGCTACCGTTTGCTGCTGCTGCTGCTGCTGCCTTCCTCTGTGCTGTCTTTCCTGATCTCTTCTCTGCTTCTTGTGTATTCTAGACTCCGGGATCAGATCATCCCCTTGGTCTAAATTCCCCTCTCTACAACTGAAGTACTTGAGAATTCTTAGCAACCCCACCCTAGAATCTCAAATTAGCTTCAGTGCTCTGCCTCTGTGTGTCTTACAAATGACCCCAAGCCTTTCCTTTATAGTTTTCTTGTTGACAAATCAACGGCCAAGATTAAATCTTTAATCAATGGCTAATATTAAAAGAAAGCTTGATCCGTGTGACTTAAGATAATTTCATCACATGTTTAATTAAATTTACTTTAATTATTTTACTTTCCTAAGTTTTAACTTAGGAACTACATTAAAATAATTAATGAATTTAATATCTCCTAAACCAGATGGAATTTCCCAAATCCATTTCTGGGTCTTGTAGATCAGGTGAACTCTAGTCCTTCCTCAAAATTTGGGACCTAGAGCACAAATGATGCTACCCCAAATACACAAAATCTCAACACCAGCTTTGCCCTCTGCTTCACTGTGATCTCCTGCACCCACTGCTCCCTTGTCCTGCTACCATCTTAAGGCTCCCATAGCTCGTATGTGATCCAAGAGTTGGGCACCTCAAAGGATCCCACCACTCGCCATCTGTAACTGCTCTACAAATTAATGTCGCCCCACTTCTATGGCTCATGAGCACTCATGGCTAAATCATCATCACTCCCATTGTCCCCCTTTGTTGCTGCTGCCTTGGATTCAAAAGATCTCGTCTTAGGACAATGGCTGGCGAAAAGCACCAAACCTTGGATAGATCCTTCTTCTTCTTCCCTTGCTGCCTCTGTCCCTTTGATGGAAGGGCTACATCCTCCTCTTCTTTCTTTACTTTGACTGTCTCGCTGCTACTGCTTTGCCTCTTGGTAAACCTCATGATTTCCTCCTATCAGAGGATTGCCCACCTATCTGCCTAAGATGGTAACACTGCCCTGCCCAAGATGCTCTGGACAAACATTTCCCATTCCTCGGTGACTGCATTCAGGGTAGTCCTCACTAAGAGCCCTTCATCTAGATTCGTATCCATGGTAATCAGTTGGTCACAAATAGTTTGAAGTCTGAAGAGGAAGGGATCTATTTCCTCACCCTTCTGCATCTAGAACAACCACATTTGATTCTCCAAAAGGATCTTTCTTTGGACAAAGCCTCCCTGATACATCGTGTCCAAAGCTGTCCACATTTCATTTGCTGTTCTCTTCCCGACAATATGTGGCACGACATGATCTTTGACTCCGTCCATGATCAAGCACTTTGCCCGTGCTTGATTCTCCTTGAATTTCTTCAGAGGATCTACATCGGTAGGCACAAATAGGACTCTCTCAGCATGGTCCTTGATGACGTACTCATCCAAGACTGTCAGGATCCTGGCCCTCCAGATAACGAAGTTCGACATGTCGTCCAACCTGTCCTAATCTCTCAGTCCATAAGAGTCGAGACACCATCCCTGCTCAAATATGTCAGAACATATACTCCTCTCCCTCTTTCTACTACAACACTCAACAGAAGTCTGGATCTGGGTTTCTTGGCGATTAGAAACCCTCTATAGTAGCTACTCCCTCCAACAACTGCTTTCCCTCCCGAAAATCCTCAGCCAAAAACAACTGAACAATTCTCTACGATCACCCTCCTGATCGAATCTAAGATTTGTTAAGCATAGATCTGCTGAGCCATTGTTCTCCTCCCGCTCTTGTCACCTTTATTAGGCACAATTCTACATCGATAGAACCTCTACCACTCCAGCAACATCTGAAGATCCGAAGCTCCGCTTCGAGACTACGACGAATCTGCACAATGACCTCAAACCTGGACTGCGTCCCTCTGGCTGGCCTCTGCATGAGAATATTGTCTCAGCGCAGCGCAGGCTGCTCCTGCATCACTCTGGAAGGCTCTGCACAGCCTCTGCGTCACTCAGCTGGGGCTATGTCAGCCTCTGCGTCACTCAGCTGGGGCTATGTCAGCCTCTGTGTGGCCTTTGTTGGGACTGCATCCTTCTGGTGTTGCGCTGCCCTGCCTGGAACTCTGCTGCTTCATCTGCCTTCTCTGCAACAATCTTCTTCAACCACTCCGCTGGTGGATCAGCTTGATCTGCAATGCTCTGATACCATGTGAAAGTTTCAAAACAGAAAACCTACTGCAATATCTAGATCTATTTCCCCTACTTGTTTTATTAACTTTAACAAGTTATTTGATTGAAATATTCAGAAAAACACTAAAGTAGGCACTAACTGCAGCCTACACATCTACAGATCATTTACTGAAAAATGCACATGTGACAAGATTACACACGATTTTTCGGACAAATGTACCTGGAAAAACCCAATGTGGGAAAACCGGTGCATCAACTCTAGAGGGTTTATATTATTATGCAGAATCTGAATACAAAAAAAACCCTTCAAGGGTGACACAAGCCCAGCAAGGGCAGCGTAACCCCTGAGAGGCTGACGCATGCCCATCCAAGGCAACACAGAGGCTGACGCTGGCCAATGAGACTGACACATAGGGGTGAGGGACAACGCTGGGGTTTCTTGTGGGCCAGAAAGGGCTCGAGTTCTGTAAATCTCGTTTGAGGGTGTGAATCAGCCATATTTCCTGTCTTCGAGTGAAAGAGGTACCACTGCCATGTAATTTCTCTGTAGGGAGAACCATTTTGGTGCCTAGATATTGTTGTATTCGGATTCTGCATAATAATAAAACCCTCTAGAGCTTGCTGTACCGGTTTTCCTGCATTGGGTTTTTTCTGGGACATTTGTTCGAAAAATCTGTCACTTTGTCATGTGTGCCTGATATTCAATAAATGATCTGTAAATGTGTAGGCTGCAATTGTGTTTACTTTGCTAATTTTACTGAATAATTTAGAAAATTAACTTGTAATTTAATTCAAGTAGGAAAAGTAAATCAAGACACTGCAGTAGGATTTCTGTTTAGAAATTTTCACATAGGTCAAGGGTCCGAGTCTTTGTCATGATACTTGTCATTTGAAAGTCTATAAGAAGAATTTCCCGTGGGTTTTCCTCTCCAAGAGGGAGAGGTTTTGCCCTGGCTCAAAGAGCCTAAATTTGTGTCTCTTGTATTTTGGTAATTGACTTGATGAAAGACTAAATAAGCTACGAAGGGAAGACATAAGTAAATCAAGTAAGCTCACAAGTAATTATCAAGAAGAGAATTTGAATTAATCACCAACCCTCCAAATTCTCAACATTTCCAGGGATATTTGTCTAAAAAATCATGTGTGTCGTTTGCCATATGTGCGTTATGTTTCAATAAATGCTCTGTAAATGTGTAGGCTGCTAATTGTGTTTACTTCGATATTTTCTGAATACTTTCTGAAAATAACTTGTATAATTAAATCACAAGTAGGAGAAGTAAATCAAGATACTGCATTAGGGTTTTTGTAATTTTGTATTCAGAAATTTTCACATGGTATCGGAGCGATTGCAGATCAAGCTGAAGCCATCAAGAAGAGGCTGAAGATTTTTGCTGCAGGAAGGGCAGCTGAAGTAGCACAAATCTGGGAGAAGGCAACGCATCACCAGGAGGGACATAGACCCAACGGAAGGGACGCAAAGCGAGTCTACTCAACTAGAGATGACACAGAGCTTCTCAGGCTCACACTAGGCTGACGCAGTGGTTGATGCATGCCCTAAAGGGTGACGCAGTCTGAGTTCGAGAGACGATGTGTCAGTTGCTGGGGCAAGAAATGCAGCTTCTGATCTTCGAAGTTCCTAGTGGGGCATCGGTTTTGTTGGTGCAGAACAATGCCTAGCAAACGTGACAAAGTGAGGGGAAACAATGCCTCAGCAGATTTTTGCTAAGAAATCTAAGATTTGACCAGGAGGGTGATCGTAGAGGGTTGATTTGGCAGAATTGGCGGAGGATTTTTGGGAGGGAAATCAATTGTCAGAGGGAGTAGTTCCTCTAGAGGGTTTCTATCGCCAAGAAACCCAGATCCGATCTTTTGTTGAGTGCAGCAACAGTATAAGGAAGAAGAGGACCCGTTTTAATTGTTTGAGCATAGATGGCCCCGTATGGACTGAGAGATAAGGATAGGTTAGACGACGTGTCTAACTTTGTGATCTGGAAAGCTAGAGTCTTGACAGTCCTGGAGGAGTACGGTATCAGAGACCACACAAAGAATGTCCTAGTTGTGCCTACCGATGTGCATGCTCTGAAGAAGTTCAATGAAAATCAGGCACAGGCTAAACGCTTGCTCATGGATGGAGTAAAGGATCACGTGGTCTCGGACATTGCCGAGAAGAAGACGGAAAATGAGGTGTGGACAACTCTAACCACACTGTATCAAGGAAGCTCCGTCCAATGGAAATGCTTCTAGAGAACTAGATGCGGATGTTCTAGATGCACAAGGGAGAGGAGATCGATCCCTTCCTCTTCAGATTGCAAACTATCCGAGACCAGCTAATTGCCATTGGGGCAACTCCGAATGATGGGCTCATGGTGAGGACTGCCCTGAATGCAGTTACCAATGAGTGGGAGACCTTTGTCCAAAGTATCTTGGGGAGAGCTCAACTCCCAAATTAGGGTGACATGTGGGAAATCCTTCGATAGGAGGAGATCTAGAGGGTGACCAAGAGGGAATTCAACAGCAGAGTTGTTAAGGTAAAGGAGGAGGAGGATGATGCAGCCTTAGCATCTAAGGGACATTGGCAACAAGAGAAGAAGAAGAAGGACCTATCCAAGGTCTGGTGCTTCAGATGTGGTGAACTTGGAAACCTTGCTAGTACTTATCCTAAGAGGAAGGATAAGGCAGCTTTAGATTCCAAGGCAGTAGCAGTTAGAGGGGCCAGTGGCAGCGAAGATGACATGGCCATGAGTGCTCATGTGTCTCGAGAGAAGAGGTGGGGTGACATAGATCTGTAGATTCAACTACAGATGGTGAAGGCAGGATCCTTGAGGTGCCCAAACTCTTAGATCACATATGAGCTACGAGAGTCGTTAAAGATAGTAGCAGGATGACTGGATTCAGTTGGTGCGTAAGATCATGGAGAAGCAGCGTAGTGTTGGGACGCTGAAGATTGGAGTAGCACATAGGAGAGGTAGCAGCAGTGTGGAATCAACAACGTAGAGGCTGATGGGATTTCAGCAGCGCAGAGGCAGTGCTTACGCAGTGCAATGCAGCAGACAACGCAGAGCAACAACAAAGGGTGCTTCAGTGGTGAGATGCAGCTAGACTGACTTGTCTGTCAGTGATTGGGTGTTTGTCCTTCAGTTGCTTACTTCTCAGCAACTGAGTTGCAGTGCAACAGTTAGCAGTCGTAGTGCTATAAGCAACATGATGAGGCAATTTGAGAGGGAGTTGTAGTACAGATGTGGCAATGACATGGGCAACAATGCATAAAGCAACAACGCAGTGGAGGGCAGCAGGTCAAGCATCAACAACGCGGGGACTGATGCTAGAGATCAGGGTGATGCTTCAGTGGAGAAGTGTTGCTAGAGCACATTCCTCGCTAAGAGGGAGTGTTGAGATTTTGGGGTAGAATCGGATGTGCTCTAGCTCCGAAAGTTTGTGGAGGGGCTAGAAGACATGAGATCTGCAAGACCCAGAAATCGTTTGGAGAAATTCCACCTGGTGTAAAAATTATTCAAATAATTAAAATTTTTAATGGGGACCCTAAGTCTAATTTAGGGAAATTGAAAAATTAAAGTGAATTAATTTACACATGTGGTGAGAATGTTCTAAGTGACGTGGATCAAGATTTCTCTAATCTTAGCTGTTGATTAGTGATTAGATCATGGCTGTTGATTTCGCAATGAGAAAAGTATTAAAGGAAGTCTTGGGGTCAGTTGGAGGATACACTCACAGAGTCCAAGAGATCGAATTCTTCTGACGGAGCAGTGCTCGGACGAAGATTAGATCTAAGTGATTCAGAGAAGCAGTGAGGGCAAATGTAGTGATTGGTCGGAGGACCAAGAGTACAAAGAAGCGCAAGGGCAACAGAGACGCAGAGGAGGCACCGCAGCCACCAGAGGGTGTGATGCAAAGCCTAGAGAGGGTGACGCAAGCCCACGTAGGGGCAACGCAGAGCCTCCAATGGACAGTCTGAAATTAGCTAGAGATCGGGGTTTTTAAGCAGGTAGGGCTGAAACTCGATTCCGGGAGAAGATGATCAGTGCAGAGGAAGGGTGACACAACCCTTCAGCCAGGGCCACACATGGTTACGCAGTGGCAGCGTAGAGCTAGCTGGGGTTTTGCTAGTGACTCATTTGAATCATCCGGGACTTGCAGAGTGAGGTAAAACTCATATTTATCTTTGATTTCTGAGGTTCTTCTCTGATGGGTGAGCCGAATTATGGCACCCTAGATGTACTCAGAATTGCTGAACCGGTTTTCCCGCATTGGGTTTTTTCGGGGACATTTGTTTGAAAAATCATGTGTGTCCTTTGTCATATGTGCACTATTTTTCAGTAAATGATCTGTAAATGTGTAGGTTGCTAGTTGTGTTTACTTCAATATTTTCTGAATACTTTCTGAAAATAACTTGTGTAATTAAATCACAAGTAGGAGAAGTAAATCAAGATACTGCAATAGGGTTTTAGTATTTTTGTATTTAGAATTTTCCACAATCATCAGTGTATCTTGAATTTTGTATTCTTGTACTAGTGGATATTTGAGGGCCATTATCCCTAGTACGGGAGCCCTAGACTGTTTGTTATCAATAAAATATTCATAAGCATCAATTAATAAGTAAACATTAAACAACAAATATTAATAATAATAATAATTAAAATTAATTATTATTATAGATGGAAATTTGCCTAGAATTTAACTGTTAGTGATTGGTCTTGAAATGTAGCAAACAATTGTCGAAATTTTGACACAGGCTAATTTGGCCCAATTAAATCTGATCCTCCAGAACAAACTCGGCCTCTATCAACGTACTGAAGGATAAACCATGAACTCAACTACAATAATGTACTGGAATTCAAACAAAGTTTCCTCAAGGAATCTCTCCTACTATGTAACCAACCCAAACAAGGAAGAAGGGTGTGATCTCGTAAAAAAATCTTCAAGGGATGGCTACACGAAGGACACTTGACGTTGATGACTTCAATAAATTTCTCCCCTGGATCGATCGACCCCTTTTGTTCACGAATTCCACCAATTGACTAGCAATGTGACCTATTTGGAAATTAATCAATGATTTTGTCTCCCAAATAAGGTTTTCGATTTGCTGAAAATTGAAGGAACTCGGCCTGCTAGGGAACAATTCTCCGCCTCTAAGAAAATTAAGGAATACTAGACCCTGAATAATCGACGACATCCTTTATTTATTTATTTTTTTCTTAGAAATTGACCTCCCTTGCATTCGTAGATAATTCAGGATAATTTTTTTCTTTTTCCTTTGTATATATATGTTGATTTTTTTTTTTTGATTTTTCTTTGCGATGGGAGGATTCTTTGTTGACGAAGTTGCGAGAAGCAAAAGGAGGAGTCGGTGATCAAGATCGAGTCGGAGGGCAGCAATGGATCACTAGAGACAACATGAAGGTACGCAACGCAGATATCCCTTATGAGACTCCACCTTGATCCAGCCTTTGAGTTTGCGTAGTGAATCACGTAGAGTGACGCAGGGGCATGCAGGGCTGTTCTGGATGTCAGAGAATTGTCCGAATAAGCCGGAAATTCAGTCTCAGGTGGTTCAGAATTTATTGGCCGTATATTTTCCTATAAAGATATCATTTACTGAAGAATTAATAAAACCCTCATCAGCTGCACTAGTTTTCCCACATTAGGTTTTTCCGGGGACAATTGTCCAAACTTAACTGTGTACATGTGATTGATTCTTGTGCTTATGTTCTCTATTGTTTATTTCTCTGCATATATAATTGTAAATGTTGCAGTAGTATTTATTTCGATATTTGCCGGAAGATTTCTGAATAATAACTTATTGAAACAATAAGTAGGAGAAGTAAATCTAGTACTGCAACTGTTTGTAAATTTCCACATGATAGACAAGTCAGTCTTGCTACATCTCATCACTAAAGAACCCTTTGTTGCTCTGCGCTGTCTCCCTGAAGCACTGCACTGTCTCCTGCAGTGCACTATGTAAGCACTGTCTCTGCGCTGCTGCTGAAATCCCATCGCTGTTGTTTCCTCTCCTCTGTGCTGCTCCAGTCTTCAGCGTCCCAGCTCTGCCTCTGCCTCTCCATGATCTTCTACACCCAATGACTTCAGTCATCTTGCTGTTGTCTTAAGGCTCGCGTAGCTCATATGTGATCTAAGATTTTGGGCACCTCAATGATCCTGCCTCCACCATCTGTAGCTCAGTCTATAGATCTATGTTGCGCCACCTCTCCTCTCGAGGTACATCAGCACCCATGGCCACATCTTCTTCGCTGCCATCGTCCCCTCTTGCTGCTGCTACCTTGGAATTTGAAGCTTCCTTGTCCTTCCTTTTAGGACAAGTGCTGGAGAACTATCCAAGTTCGCCACATCTGAAGCACCGGATCTTGGATAGGTCCTTCTTCTTCTTCCCTTGTTGTCGCTATCCCTTAGATGCTAGGGATGTATCTTCCTCCTTTATCTTGACTCCTCCGCTGCTGAATTCCCTCTTGGTCACCCTTCGGATCTCCTCCTGTCGAAGGATTGCGCACATGTCTCCCCAATTTGGGAGTTGTGCTCTGCCCAAGATAGTTTGGACAAAGGTCTCCCACTCATCGGTGACTGCATTCAGGGCAGTCCTCACCATGAGTCCATCATCGGGAGTTGCCCCCATGGAAATCAACAGGTCACGGATAGTCTGTAATCTGAAGAGGAAGGGATCGATCTCCTCTCCCTTGTGCATCTGGAACATCCGAATTTGATTCTCTAGAAGCATCTTCCGTTGGACGGAGCTACCTTGATACAACGTGGTTAGAGTTGTCCACACTTCATTTTCTGTCTTCTTCTCAGCAATGTGCGGGACCATGTGCTCCTTTACTCCATCCATGATCAAGCGCTTAGCCCGCGCCTAATTTTCTTTGAACTTCTTCAGAGTATGTGCATCGGTGGGCACAGCTAGGACATTTTTTGTGTGGTCTTTGATATCGTACTCCAAGACTGTCGTGATTTTGGCTTTCCAGATCGCAAAGTTAGACACACCGTCTAACCTATCCTGATCTCTCAGTCTGTACAAGGCCATCTCTGCTCAAACAGTCAAAACAGGTCCTCTTCTCCCTTCTATTGCTGCTGCACTCAACAAAAGATCAAATCTGGGTTTCCTGGCGATAGTAACCCTGTAGAGAAACTGCTCCCTTTGACAAATCATTTCCCTCTCGGAAATCCTCCACCAATTTTGCCAAATTAGCGCTCTACAATCACCCTCCTAATCGAATCTTAGATTTATTGGCAAAAATCTGCTGAGGGACTGTTTCCCTTTACTTTGTCACCTTTGCTAGGCATTGTTCTGCACCAACAAAACCAATGCCCCACCAGGAACTTCGAAGATCAAAAGTTGCGCTTCCAGCCCCGGCAACTGGCACAACATCTCTCAAACTCGGACTGCGTCGCCCTTTAAGAATTGTGTCACCCACTAGGGACTATGTTAGCCTCTCTGTTAGTTCTGCGTGAGCAGACTTGCTTTGCGTCCCTTCTGCTGGGTCTGCGTCGCTCCTAGTGCTGCGCTGCATTCTCCCGGATCTATGCTGCTTCAACTGCCCTTCTTGCAGCAAAAATCTTTAGCCCCTTGCTGATGGCTTCAACTTGATCTGCAATGCTCTGATACCATGTGAAAATTTCTAAATACAAAATTACAGAAACCCTACTGCAGTATCTTGATTTACTTCTCCTACGTGTGATTTAATTATACAAGTTATTTTCAGAAATATTCAGAAAATAGTGACGTAAACACAACTAGCAACCTACATATTTACAGATCATTCATTGAAGCATAACGCACATACGACAAAGGACGCACATGATTTTTCAGACAAATATCCCCAGAAAAACCGATGCAACAACTCTTTGAGGGTTTCATTTATTAAGCAAAATATTTGAATACATCTAGGGCACCAGTAGTGGTTTGCCCCACAGAGAAATTCACGGCAGTAAGTACCTTATCACTCGGAGACAAAAAATATGGCTGATTCAAACCCTTCAGGAATCACTGAATACGAACCCTTTCTGGCCCACTAGAACCCTCAGCGCAACTCTTCCAGCGACTGCGTCAACCTCTCTAACCTCTGCACCTATGTCACTCTGAAGGCCTCTGTGTCACCCAGAAGGGTCTGCATCACCCTCTGCGTAGCCTCTGCATTAGCTTGGTTGGGCTGCGTCCCTCCTGGTGGCCTCTGCACTGCCTGGTACGGTACTGCCTCTCTTATGTATGTATTATTGGCCTCGGATCAGAACATCCCTTGTCGATCTGCCCCTCACTGGCACTGCAAGCTCACTCGAAAAATTTTAGCAAACCGCACCCCGAAATTTCGACTGAGCTCAAGTGCTGCTACTCTGTGTGTGTTCTCCAACTGAGGCTAAGCCTTCCTTTAATACTTTTCTTGTAGAGAAATTAACGGTTGTGATCTAATCACTAATCAACAACTAATATTAGAGAAAGCTCTATCCACGTCACTGAGAACATTCTCACCACGTGTAAATTAATTCACTTTAAATTTTAAATTTCCCTAAGTTAGACTTAGGATCCCCATTAAAAAATGTATTATTTGAATAACTTTTACACTAGGTGGAATTTCTCCAAACTATTTCTGGGTCTTGGAGATCTCATGTGTTTTGTCAATTACCACTAGCTATCGACTATGATCGACAGGCAAAGAATCCTGGGTCGAGTGCAGTGGGTAGTGGGATCGAGTAGCGGGATCAACTGCATCAACGCCTCGAGTGCATCGACTGCATCAAAAGCATTAACTAGTGGCTAAACGGCATCCGGGTTATCATAGAGAGACAAATTGAAAGAGCCTATTTCATTGAAGAAAAAATCCATTTCATTCTTGTCCCCTCAAAGGGAGAAATTGAATTAATGAAAAAAAAAAGGTGAATGAGGCGGTTAGAGCACATCCGATGCTACCCCAAAATCTCAACATTTTCATACATGATGGTCTTACTAAGATTATTTACATTATAAACATGTAGAATGGGTTTAAATCTTTAATAAACGGTCTACTGATGATGAAATATGAATGGTGCGAACACTTGAACATGAAAATCCCTTTTGCGAAAAAGGGGGTGTATAGCGATGGGGTTGTTGACATGGAGTGGTCAACAGTACCTTAGTCTCCCTCCAGGTAACATAGATGATCCTGGCCAAATTGAAAAAGTTTTTATGAGAAGGTGGTCATCCAATGCCCAAGCGTCATTGAATATTGAAAAGTTTTACTACATAAGGGAAGGGAAGATATTAGAGAGTTCATCCAAAAATTTGACAAGGTAATTAGAGACATGCCTGATAACCTTAGACCTCCTGATGCCATCGTTTTGGAAAAATTCACAAAGGTTGTGGGTGGTCATTTGACTTATGCATTAGGAGAAAAGAAACTTAGTAGACTTGTTGAGGCCAAGGGAATTGTTATTGAAGTTGAACAAAACTTGAACATTTCCAAAATGGATATGTTTGAATATCCAAAGCTAAGGTAGAAGCTCAGTAGAGTAAGCCCAAAAACCAAACTAAGGAAACCCTTGTGGTGGTCCTTAATAAGCTTGATGAGGAAATGAACTCAAGGGATAGACTTTACATGAATAAGTGCACTACTTTAGAAAAGGCTCAAAATTCAAGCCTTATTCCCCAAAACAAGCCTTTTCCTAAGAAAACTAACGATGAAGGCAAACAAAACTCATCCCAAGTTCCTAACACTTTAGCCCCAACTAATGTTGTGGAACAAGAATCATCTTTTGAAAGTGAGCAAAGTGATGAAGAAGAAAGTGATGATGAGGAGAGTGATGAACATGCTAACATCGTGGATTACCGTGCCTTAAACATTATGTTAGGTGGTGTTATCATCAATAACAAATAGGTTAGTCATAGAGGTCATTTTGAGTTAGGTCAAGTGTGTTGATCAAATACATTCATGAAAATTTTAAAATTTCATGATTAGTCTATAGTTTTAAGGGTCCAAGGTGTTTTTGTGTTATGTAATTAAGGTCTTGTCATAGGTAAATTTTAAAAAATCCAAGTGCATGAGGTTAATTAAGTCATTTTTGACACTTGGCATAGTTTACATGAGTCTGCAGCGTTTTCTGTGCAAAACAGATTGTTTTTTCTACAGACTCACCTGACAAATTCGTAGCGAATCTATCATTTTTCTACCTGAATTCGCTACGAACTCGTGTTTTTCTGCATCGATAAGGGAATCGATGAGTTTTCAGTTTGTCAGTGGGTTCAATTTCCCATCACATGCTTTCCTGTTATGAATCATTATTCAGTGTATGCCATGCTTGGGCATCATTACAACCATATCATTCCGATTTCCCTTCATATTTTCCTTTCTTTATTTAACCTTCATCTATTCGAGTTAAATCACTTACCTTGTCATCCTTGTGAGTTGCTTGATCGATTGCCACCATTTCTCTGTTTAGTTTTGGGTCTAGCTGCTGTCATATGTGAATTTCCTGCTCTGTCAACAAGCAACTTGATGTCACATACCATCTTTTGCAATTGTCAAGAGTTTAAACAGGGCAGCACTGTTTTCGAGGAGATGGCTGCACATAAGAAGACCAACAAGGGAGGTTTAGTAGTTAGATATGAGCCTATGGACCTGAAATTGGTTATGGAGGATCCAAGTTTTTCACAGGCCTTCACCAATGCTCGCTGCATGCATTTCTGCCACAAGATACAAGGGGATTGTTGTGGTCTTTGACTGTTTGAGCAATAAACTTCAAGAGTAGTTTCTGGGTAAACAGAGATGGATTCTAAAAAACTGAGAGAGGTTATTGTCAAACACGGATCAAAGAACATTAACCTCTTTCACTTTTCTCACAGGTGTTACAAATTGGGAAATTCAAAGATGTCTTTGGGATCTATTTTCAAAGTTCGTTTTTTCCATGTTTAGACATGTTTTTCAAATGCAAATTCCGGACATCTGGAGATGGTTTTCAAAAAACGATCTGGACATAGGAGTTCATTTCTTACCCCTAGTTTTCAGAAAAAATAGGTCCATTTTTAATGGTAGATGAACCTGTTGAAGGTGAAATTGATGCTTCTTGAGGAGGGTAAGATGTATTTTGAACCAATTTCACCTTATCATGCTTCATATTATCATCTCACACAACCATGGGCAGTTTTTGGGAGGTAGAAGTGAAATTTTCAAAATCTGCAGTTTATCAAGCAAGTTCGTAGCGTACTCCAGGCTTAAAGTTGAGTTTTTGCTACGAACTCACTGAAGATGATTTCTTGCAATAAAGTCCAAAGTTTGTCATAAGATGAGTAAGTAAAAGCATGTATTTAAGTCTTTTGACATATTGAAGACCCTCCAATGAGCAGAGAAGTCAAAATGCTTGCAGAGGTTGCCAAGTGAAGAACGCTACAAACTCTTCGCTACGAACTCGCTGTAGGTTTTCTTAAGCCTAAACTCTTTCATAAGTAACATAACATAGGTGGTTAGAGGCATGTATTTAGCTTATATTATTCAAAGAAGAATCTCCAACATGTAGAAAGATTAGAAGGGTTGCAGAAATAGCTATTTTTAATATGCTACGAAAACTAAGCTACAAACTTGCCTATAAGCTTTGTTTTCCAGCAGTCTTGCTTTTCGGTCCGTTTGGAGACATTTTTTGCATTGAAGGAACGAAACGAGTCATCAAAAGACTTGTTGAGATGTCATTAGGACATTGGTGATTAAGACACTTAGCCTACACTTCATCAAATGGACAACTCATCAACTATTGCCACTTCATAAAGGGACAAAACTTCACTTTTTCCAGTTCATCAGTTGACAACACATCAGCAAATCCGGTACATCAAGGCCTAAAGTTCAGGTTGAAAGTTTGCCACATCAACATTGTTGTTGCGTTCAATAGACATCATTTGTATGGGTCATTTAAAGTTTCTTGTTGATGTAATTATTAGTGATAGAGTCCTTTTTTATTACAAACTCCTCCAAAACAGAATCTCCCTATTGTTGTTGAATGTAATTGAGTTCTTTTAGGATTATATCTCTGGATTAGGATTCAAGGGTCTAGCCTAGCTAGCAGACTACATGTAAAGGTGTCTAACTCTATAAATAGGGAGATGAGAGGATTAGAGAGGGTTGATTGATGTCATGTTAGTTGCTACTATTGTAATATTTTCAAGACAATAATATACAGTTGCAGAAGACTTCTGTTAGACCCAAGATTCATTATGTGTTCTCATATGTGTTTGTTTTACCTATCTATTTGATTTTTATGCAGTTGGCTTTATGCATAATCACTTGGAATTCGTGTTTTAATCGTGCTCCAATTTCCTGTATGCATATGGTTTACTGTTCTAGTTGTTTTTTGGTGAGAATACACACATGTTTTCATGTAATTGAGTTCCCTCTGACTCCATGCCCAATGGTAGCTACTCATCAACATCCTTCACCTGCATAAAAGCATTCAAAATACATTCAGAGTTATCCATCTTTGTCTCCAAATATTGTCTATTGAATATCATCATACATTACCTTGAGAGAGCCCTCTCAGGTTGGAAAGGCTAAGTTCCAACTAAAATTGGTCTGAAATAGTTACTCTAGGTTGACTATTGAAGTAGCGCATCAACCTCAATTTAGTGATAACAGGTGGCACATACAATCTTCCTTCGATTAGTGAGGTAACCCATAAAGAAAAAAAAAAGATGATCCATTCCTCAATGCCGATGATAGTGGGAGATTTAAAGGGGTCCAATGTTCACGTAATAACTATAAAGACACCCCCACAAGCTCGAAGGAACCTAACAAGAAAGAATCTCCTCCTAAGAAACCTCCTCCTAAAGAGCCTTCTCCTGAGGAACCTCCAAAGAAGGATCACCCCAAGAAGGATAATCCCAAAAAGGATCCTCCAAAAGGGAAATCCAAGCATAAAACTAAAGGCAAGGAGGTTCAACTCAATGTTGATGTAGGCATTGCCATAGTAAAGATGACCATGTAGGTTCCTTTAAATGAGCTAGTGAAACTCCCATGCCAACAATGGCAAGCCAAGAAAGATTTAGGGTTTGAAGAAGATGACACACTCATCACATTGCAAAATATACATCTCTCTAATACTAACTCAAGACATAAGCCATTCTTACTCACCTTAGCTACTAATGACCTCGTCCTGCACAATTGTACGTTGGCTTCCGCTAATATCATGCCATTAAAAGTCATGAAGAAATTGAATCTTAATATCACCCAAAGGTACAAAAGTGTATGTGGTTTCAGCTCCAAGCTTGTTGAAGTAGAAGGCGTTATAAAGGATCTCAAGGTGTCATTAGCTATGAATCTAGACATATCATTGCTCATGGATGTTGTGGTAATAGACATACTTGATGTATGGGGCATGCTATTGTCTAGGCAATGGAGTGCTACCTTGGATGGTCAACTTCAAATGGATCCATATTATGTCACCATCCCGCAATTCGATGGAACCCCCTTCATTCTATATAGAGAACCCTTGTATCCAACTCATGTGGTAAAACTAGGCACAATTCCATATTACAAGATCCCTGAGGCTGAGAAACCATCCCCTATCCTTCTCAAGAAGTTTGCATCCTTGAAAGGACAAATCAGAAGCAAAACAAGAAATGGAGGCCTAAAAAGGAGTTCAGAGTTGGCGATGTTGTGTTGGTTGATAAAAATCCCATTTCTATCAAGATTCATGGGAGGGTTGGTGAAGATTATTATTACATTTTTAAACTTGATGATGAACTTTGGCCACAACTGGTCAAATTAAGTCGTATCACCCCTTTTCTTGATACATGACATTGTATTATATGCATGTTAGAGTAGGATGCATTGCATGTTGATTTTCACATTAGAACTATTGTCATATTCTTTTATCATGCTAGAGTAGCTGCATTTAGATTAAAATTGCATCTAGAATAAATTTTATTCCTTGTTGATTTTTATGGCCTAACATAAGCATGGGCAATCATCAGACATTATAAAAACATGCTACCCCGTGTGTTTAGTCTTTGATGTGCAGGTTATAGGTTTGTGGTCCCAAGAGATTGTTGGTGTTCTCATGACCTCCCCATTCGAGTACGTCCGTGCACTCTCCTGGGAAATCATGTCCTAGTTGGAGCCAGATGTTACCCACCACCTGTGGGTGATATCCATAGCAAAAAAAATTCTCCTAGATGGTCCTTAGCCGGTAGCTTGCCCCTTGCAACCACCAGATAGCTCGATGTGTCATCATCTTCGCCACCTGAGCCAACCATTGTGCACCCTAACCCATTTTTCATGATCATATGCTTGAAGGTGGACCTTGCAAGTCCAAGGTATGACTTTCATTATGTAGTGGGGTATTTTTGCTTATCATGGACACTTTTGGGCATAGCTTAGAAATATGGCCCACGAGTAATTCTCGACATTTTTTTTATTTATACTCTCACAAATACTATCATGCTTTCCACCGTTCGCTGGACCATTGCTTCTGACTAGTTTTCATACCCCAACTACCCTCATCCCCTATGCATTGCCACCGTGCCATATACCATCCTCCTCCTGCGTCATACCTTATCTGACGTCTGAACTGTTGTCGGCTATTCTGTTGACTCCCATCGCGCCTATTCGTCTAAGCATTCTTCTCCGCCGTGTCTTTTTTTTTCACCACACTCCTCTCATTGCCAAACTTTCGACCATTGCCTCCCGTTGCCCCTCCTTCCATCGTTCCTTACCCACCGTCTGCAACCCGTGGCTGCACTACATTCTACGCCGCTGTATTTTGATCTCTTTTGATGTCTTTTCCCTGACAGTTAATGACTAGTCAACCGTGCCTATTCCCTTATCACCTATCGTGACACCCTCTTTCGTGTTCTCTGCCGCCTTCCATTTCCAATCGACCTGCCTATGCGTGACACCCGTGACATATTTGTTTCTGCTGCTATTCATCCAAGCATTGTCGAATAACCACCTAGATATGACGCGCTTTGATAGGTTGTACCTTCTGGGAATCACACCTTTAAGTATGACTCATGCTGAATTTAAACTCGACCTATCACTTGGAAGAAGTTGATATATATATATATATATATATATATATATATATATATATATATATAGGTTTGTGGATAAGTTGGTATATGTAATGAATAAATAATGTAAATAAATGATAAATTAGTTAATTAGTAATTAGGTTGAAAGGTTATGTCTGATAAGACATGACCTTTCGTGAAGAGGCACCTGCGTAGGTATATAAGCAGGCTTCACTTGTAACATTCAATCATCTATCTCATATCTTTTATAATATAATATTTGTATCCTCATGGATATCTTTGTATTCCAAGTGTTCTGGAGTATTTTAACTTGAGAAGGAACTTTGTTCGCTTCATTTGGTATCAGAGCAGTTCGATCTTCTGGCCGCTCATCGCTGCATAGAGCTACGCTCCTCGATCCAGGCCTTTGGCTATAAAAAAATCGTCAACATTGTTGTCGTCGAAGCGTTTTGCTACTAGTCTTGGAGTTTCTCCATTTTCACCAGTAGGCCTTTGGCCAGAATTAAAAATTTGAAGAATTTCACCAGTAGGCCTTTGGCCAGAATGAAAATTTTGAAGAAATTTCACCAATAGGCCTCTGACCAAAATTAAAAATTTAAAGGAAAAAAAAGGGAAATTTTTGAAAAAAAAGAAAAACAAAAGAAATATATATATATATATATATATATATATATATAGTCAAATATATATATATAAAAGTAAAAACAAAAAAACAAAAAGAAAAAAAGAGATATATATAAAGAAGTACATATACGTACATACCAAGACAATTTAAAATTAAAAAGGAAAAATAAATAAGGAAGAGTAGGTAAGGTTATTTTGATTATTCTTTTAGTGGTTTACAAGCTCGTGGTTTTGGAAGCCCATGGTATTTGCAAGGTAAAATAAAAAGTAAAGGAATAAAAAATCTCTGTGTGAATGGTAAGTTTACTTTTACGTGGAGAACATTAACCGAGTCAAATACACATAAGTGGACATATATTTTATAGGTGAATATATGTGAATAGCCATGTTTCATTAGGGTTGTAACCTTTCAACAAAAAAAAAGAGTTAAAAAAAATCAATTGTTAAAAGAATATATATATATATATATATATATATATATATATATATATATAATTAATTAAAATTATTTAATTAATTAAATTATTAAAAAAAAATAAAAAATTGAAGGAATAATAACTTCATTAAAAAGAAGAAGAGAAAGTTAAGAAGGGTTACCTTAAAAACCCTAAAAACTCAATTCAACAGACAAAATGGAATCAATCATTGATGAAAAGGAAATTGAATCTAATTTGGAAAGGAAAGAAGGAAGATTTCCTGAAAATTATAGTATGTTTGTCCATGCACTAATTAGAATCAAAGGGTCACTTGCGGGAAAGGAAGTTCTCATATCTATCGATCTTAATCAAAGGGATAATTATGTTAGTACTGAATGTGCTAACCAATTAGTGATCCCTGAATCAAATATAATCGAAACAAATTCAATTAACGCAAATGAAAAACAATACGACATAAGGAATCTACACCTAAGTATTGGAGAGTATTCCTTGGTCTCGCAATTTACCGTTAGAACCTTATTTTGTAACAATAGTGATATAATTCTGGGTTCGCTCTGGATGGAATCACTAGAGTCATTCGTCCTTAATACAAAAAAGAAGTTTGTAACATTCTCCTACAAAAAGAAGAAAATAATGCTATAGGACGTCAACTTAAAGCCAAATTCAGTGACACCTAAAGACATTCAAGAAATTTCAAAAGTAATTTCTCAAGAAAGTAAAAAGGCGATCCAAAATATGCAAAAGGAAATTGACAAAATCACAACTAACAAGAATGAAGAAATTGCTCGCCTCAAGGACCACAACGAAAAATTGCTAATGCAAATTAAGAAATTGAAGAAGGATAAGAAGTCGTTGGAAAACAAGGTGCAACAACTTGTCGAAAAAGAGTCGTCGAAACCGACAAATGTAGAAGTTCAAGTTGCAGGAAAAACAAACATTGATCCAGTAAATGTCTCAGCTGAAGAGGACGACAAGCAAGTTGTAGAAGAAACAAACTTAGATTCCAAACAAATGAGGAATATTCTAAGTGAAGGTTCTGTAACCTACTCAATAACATCCTCGCCAAAAGAAAATCAAAGTCAAACCAAAAAAGTTCCCTATTGACATCCAAATCACGGGAGCAGACAACTCAGCGAAGCTATGTATTCAGAACAGAAACAAGATGATAGTCTGAAGAATACTAATGAATCATCACCAGTTTCCAGTCATCGTAAGATTCCACAGAAGATTGATTTAGGTTGGTCCGATTCGTTCTCAATGCGAAAATTTTGTTTGTCACTTAGAGGATCATATCAACTTGTATCGACAAGGATGACTGCCCTAAGACGAGAAGATGTTCGTAGCAGGAAAAGAAATCGAGGCCTTTCATCAACAAGCTTTGAGGACAAAGCTTTTTGAGGGGAAGGCAATGTAATGAATAATAATGTAAATAAATGATAAATTAGTTAATAAGTAATTAGGTTGAAAGGTCATGTCTAATAAGACATGACCTTTCGTGAAGAGGCACTTGCGTAGGTATATAAGCAGGCCTCACTTGTAACATTCAATCATCTATCTCATATCTTTTATAATATAATATTTGTATCCTCATGGATATCTTTATATTCCAAGTGTTTTGGAGTATATTAACTTGAGGAGAAACTTTGTTTGCTTCAGTATATATATATATATATATATATCAAAATATATGTACTATATTATATAAAAAAATATATAATAATAATATTATTATTATTATTCTTTAATTAAAAACTAAAAAATAAAAAACAAAAATAATAATAAATATCAAGGGAATATTATTGATGTGCTATACATGCCGAGACGATTGAAGAGTTATACATATCGACATGACAAAATACAAGGTGAAGAAAATTCTAAGCCTTAAAGCAAACTTTGAGGACAAAGCTTTTGAAGGAAGGGTCAATGTTACGAATATAAATTATATAAAATAAAAGAAAATAAATAAATATAAATAGTAAATAATCAAATGACGATTATCTTAAGTAGTCATTAGTTAAATGGAAAGGCATGTCTAAAAGACATGACCAATCATGAAAGGACACTTGCCTAGGTATACAAGCCGGGCCTCATTGTAACAGTCATCATCCCTTGTACATTTATCTTATTAATAAATGTTATTTACAAAATACATTTGGGTATTTCACATTTAAAATCAACAAGCTACATTTTTGTTGCTTCACTAAGGTCGTGGGCAATACCATAACTTTTGAAACACATATGATCTATGGTCATTATTCATCATTTAAAAAATTATTTATGCAAAAATATTTATTTCCAAGCATTGTATATTTGTATATAACTCGTAAATTATTTTTGTAGAATAAATTTTGTTAATAAAATTTTCTAACCCTTGTTTTGCAGCTATTTCGGTTTGGGGTTTTATTTTAAATTTTATGTTTTGGGGTTTTTAGCATACTTGTAAATATTTTTTAGATTTATTTTATTTTGTAAATAATTTTTAGATTTCAAAATTGTAAATATTTATTTGATTTAAATTTTATTTTTGTAGAATTAGATTTAACTTTTAATTTGAAATTCAAATTTTACTTGTAAAGTTTTTATCTTGCATTCAAAATTTGAAAATAGTTTCTCTAATTTGTGCTTATATTTACTAACCTTTCACCTTCTATTTTTTATTATGAAAATAATTTCACTAACTCTTTGCATTTTAATTTTTTCTTGTATATAATTTCTTGGAGTTTTTATTTTATTTTTGTATATATTGGGTTTTTTTTGGGAATATTAATTTTTATTTGTTTAAATGAAATATCTCAAGGGATCAATGAAAGGAGTAAACTTCTGAAGTTTCCAACCCTTAACAACCCTAGACTGTGAAATTTTCAAGAGGAAAATATTTCTGCAATACTTGGTTTATTTCTCCTTCTTATGAGATAAGCTATTTACAGATGCTTCAGTAAATTGTGAAATAAACATATTTGCAGATCTTCACTATCATTAAGAGCATAAGAACAGAAAGATAATTTACACAAGTAGCACAATAGAAATAACCACATGAACACAGTTATTTTTGGACAATTGTCCCAAGAAAAACCCAATGTGGGAAAACCGGTGCAGCAGATGAGGGTTTTATATTTATCTTCAGAAATGGAAAGTACATTTACAAGAGTCTGATGGGCAGAGAAAAATTTGCAAACACTTAGCTGAATTTTCTAGACCATTCAGACAAATTTCAAACCCTCGGGGTGACCTCCTTCATCCTCTGTGTCATCCAACGTGAGAGCTCTGCACAGTCTCTCCCTGGACTGTGTGATTCTGCGTGGAGGGAATCTTGTTGCTAATCAGCTCACCCTTTCCTTCATCCCCCTGACTTCTGCTTCTCGATAACTAACTCCTCCCTCCTCCTTTTGCTTCTGCAACCCTGCCTCTACAATCTCACCCACTGAAATCGAATTTTCTTGCTTCAGAATCGATTTCCTTCGGGTACTGAGAGTGTCCTCGACTTGATTTCCAAATGGCCCTCAAGTCTCTTCTTATAGTCTTCTCGCAGATGAATCAATGACCAAGATTATATCGTTAATCAATGGCTCAGATTAAAAGATGACTTGATCTTCGTTTTCTAGAAAATTCACACTCTGCTCTATTAATATCTTTTAATTATTTAATTTCCCTAAGTTTAAACCTAGGGTATGCATTAAAATAAATTAAAATAATTAATTATTTTAATAAAGTCATATCTGAGTGGAATTTTTGCAAACAATTTATGGGTTCTCTAGATAACTGATGTACAAGCCTCTCTCCCAAAAATGAGACTTAGAACACTTTCCGATGCTATAGAAATCAACACTCCCTCTTAGCGAGGAAAGTGTTTAAGCAAGATACCGTTGAACTGCTCTGACTCTACATCATCTGCTGCGCTAATGATGTCTTGGCTACTGCCCCTCATCTCTGCGCCGCTGCTTCCTGTGTTGCTACCCTGCCATTGCAGCATCCGTACTGCAGCTCCCTCTTCTTCTGAAGACCACCCTTTCCTCTAATGGAAGGGGTTCTCGACCATCCCCATCTTCTCTCTGAAGTAAGTGAACTTGATCTTACTTAGAGCCTTTGTGCGGATATCTGCCACTTGTTCTCTTGTAGGAGTGTATCACAACTGTACTGCTCCCCTTTGGACATAGTCCCTGATAAAGTGACATCGAATGTCAATGTGTTTCGACCGATCATGAAATACAGGATTTTCAGAGAGCTTAATGCAACTCTGATTATCGCACATAATCCCGGTCGGTTCTATCTGCTTCTTGAGTAGGTTCAAGAGCAATTTGCGGAGGCATATGGCCTCGCATGAAGCTGTACTTGCTGCCATGTACAATGCCTCAGCTGAGCTCAGTGCTACGGACTTCTGTTTCCTACTGTACCAGGAGGTCATTCCTGATCCGAGACTAAAACAGTGCCACTGGTACTTTTCTAATCTACTATGCTTCCAACCCAGTTTGCATTTGTGACCCACTCAATTGGATCTCATTAACCTTGGTGTACTTCAGCCCATACTCAACTGCCCCTCTTAAGTATCTGAGAACATGTTTGGTTGCTGCCCAATGAGCCCTCCTTGGTTCCACCATGAACTGACTGAGGGTATTCACTGCAGAACAGATGTCTGGTCTCGTATTGACCAGATACATCAATGATCCGATGAGATGTCTGTACAGTGTGGGATCAGCCTCATCATCCTCTGATGTATCTATCTTCTTCTAGTTAGTAATCATTGGCGTGGGCATGGGTCTACAGTCTTCCATTTGAAATCTCTTCAGAATTTCTGTCGTGTATCTTCCTTGTCCTAGGAAGATTTCCCCTTTCCACCTCCAAACTTCTAATCCAAGAAAATATTGCATCTACCCCAGGTCCTTCATGTCGAATTCTATTGCCAGATTCTCCTTGCAGTCCTTGATGAGCTTCGATGATCTGGTCAAGAACAGGTCATCCACATAAAGAACAAGAATAAGCGGCTCATCTCCTACTCTCAAGTAGTATAGGTTGGGATCTGCGTCACTCCTAACGAACCCCATCTTCTGCAAGTAGCTATCAATCCATCCATACCATGCCCTGGGGGCTTGTTTTAAGCCACGCAAGGCTTTCTTAAGTCTGCAAACATGAGTCTTCTGCTCATGTGTCTTGAAGTCCTCTCGCTACTCTATGTACACTTCCTCCTCTATCACTGTTGGAAATACTGAGAGGGGGGTGAATCAGTGTTTCTTTTCAATTGTTAATTTTACCAGTTAGATCACTTATATTTAGAACACAAAATGAACAATAAGAATAAATGCTTTTATTAATTTCTTCTTTACAATAAATCAAGTACAATATATGTAGGGCTCCAACCCTAGATGAAGACACCAATCTTCAATCTCCAAGGCTCCAACCTGTATTTGCCAAGCACCGACTTGGACTTCCAAGGCTCCAACCCTGTCAATTCTGAGGCACCAACCTCAAGGGCTCCAACTCTGTCAATTCTGAGGCACCAACCTCAAGGGCTCCAACCCTATATTTGGTACAGGTTCCAACCTGGTCTCTTGAGGACTCCAATCCTCTAGGGCTCCAACCCTATCTTCCAAGGCACCAACCCTATCTTCCAAGGCACCAACCTTGTCTTTATGTGGCTCCACCCTCCTGCTTCAATTCATCAAGATAGTTTAGTAATTATTCACGACTCCCAATATCTTCTTCAACGAGCCTTGTCAATTTTCAACAATGCTTTCACTTAGTCTCCACACCACTTCATCAATGACAACCTTGACTTCTTTAGAAGGTGTCACTACTGCTCTTCATCATACCGAAACAATTTCTCCAAGGTCACCTCATGATGACTTCAACAATGCATATGAGGTCTTCACTAATGTCTCTAAGATCAACTTCCACTACAAGTCTGCTTCAAAGCGTGTTCCAAAGATATTGCTTTAATTGTCCCCGCAAAAGTATGCTTTTGGCCTTCTCCTTCAGTAGTCAAGAAAGTCAGCTACTCCAACAATCCTACAATGTCTTCGAGCTTGCTGTAAACATTTTCGACAAGCAGCTCAACAATGTCAAGACTAACTTCTAGTTCCACAATCTAGGTTTCTTACTGTACCTCCAAGCTGCTATATTCATATACCACAAAGCTACCACAATGATGCTCCTTTTGGCTGATCCAATCCAAGCTGCAATGCCTCATATATCTCTGCCACAGTGGTATTTCCGAGACGCTACATCTGTAATACTACCTCTGAAGTGCAAGTTGTTGTGTAGGGTCTGAACCATATATAGGGTGGCTTCCTTCACACAGTATCGAGCTTGTAATAGGAGTTCTAAACCACAGATGACTGTCCGTGCTCCCAAACCAGCCCTTAATTACTCCCTGCAGCCACCTGTTCAAGGAGGTTAGGCCTGCGGCCTACAACAGTTCACAAAACAACCTATGAAACAGTCCGAGTTGCTCCCTCTTATGCTGCCATTGTAATGTGCTCCGAACTATGCCTTCTATACCCCCACGCTGTCACTGTAATGTGCTCCAAACTGTGCCTTCTTACAGTAAGTTGTGCCCTCATGCTTGAGCTGTAATTCGAGCTGCTTTCAATAGGACTGCACCCTTAAATTGTTGCACCAATGTCACTTGTAATAGGACTGCACCAACGCCACTTTTAATATGACTGCACCAACGTCACTGTAATTATATCCACAGAATTACCCAAACACATATTTTGTTGTCCTTCTCTTCAAGAAAATTCCTTGTTGTCCTCTTCTTCGTTGTCCTCCTTACTATCTGCATCTGAATTATAAACTTCAGACCGAAATTTTTTATGACTGAAATGGATGAGCGCGGCTACATATATATAGTTGTTTATCCCTATGAAGGGACACGTCACTCTGGAGATAGGCCGACATGAATGGGCCAGCACAGGTCGGCTCAAGGGCAAATTTATTTCCTTAACTTGAAAAATTAATATCTCACAAACTACTAGTAGTTTCGGGACAAATAAGGGCTCATTGGAAAGAGGAAAAAATCCTCTTTAAGATGGTCTAGGTCCCATGTGTCTGTCTTTAAATTATTTAGTACAGAAAATGATTAGGACAGTACAGCGTCTTTGTTTGGCTTCTCCATTGTTTGGCTTCTCCATTATTTGACTTCATCATCATAGGAACATGTAGGACATCCACGTCATCATGATAGTGTCCAGCAATGAGTGTATCATCCATGTCATCACATAATTGTGCAGTGATATGTTATAGTGCAACATCATTAGGAGAACTTCAAATAGTCTTCCAACCATCAAATGATATCTTCCATATTATCATCTAGTCTTTCAACCTTCATCAAGTGCCATCATCAATTGTGCTTATTCATTTAGTGTATGACTCCATATGTCATCAAGGGTTAAGGTCTAGATCATCAAGGCACATGCAACATTATAGCTAGTTTAAGGACTTCTTAGGACTTCTTCATTAGTTATTTGACTTCTTGATGGGTTGACCTCTTCATTGATGGCATCCTTAGCACCTAGGGATTGCATGACGTTCATTTACATCACAAGAATATTTGCCATCTCAGCTATTGACATCAATGACAACCTTGATTAACAATCTCCTCCTTTGTCATTGATGGCAATATTTTTTCCCTTCAACATTGTCTCCCCCTTTGACATCAATGGCAAAAGGGGTGCTTGACTACTCCCCCTATCAAGCTGCTTCTCTTTATCATATTTTCTTCGTCAATAATAGTTCTTCATAGGTACGATGCTCCCCCTGTCATGGTGCTCTTCTTTCTAGCAATGTGTTCCATGATAGATGTATTTACATTTCTCCATGGATGAACCAACTCCCCTTGCATGCATAAGCTCTTCTAGCTTTTTTAGACAACAAAGATTGGTTCCTTGTGATCAAGTGGAAGAAATCTTCACAATTTCATTATTTTCTTCAATGGAGTTACTCCTGAGAGATGATTTGTCAAGATTGTCCAAGTGTGACTCATCATGGATTCGATAACACCTTTTCATGGAAGACTTTTGCAAGAATAGTCATGAGTCACCAATTCCCCCTAATAGTATGCATGGTCTCCTTTTTGGCAGAGTCTCCTCATCAAACACTTGAAATATCACATTTTGCCAAGGATGTCTTTATCAAATCAACATGTGTTGTTGGCTGGAGTGTTCAAGAGACTTCCAGACCCAACTTGTTTCCTTCTCCATACTTGTGTAGCTTTCTTCTTTGGCATGGTTCTTGCTTGTGCAGGGGCCCAAGTCAAGTTACAATTGCGTGCCATATGTCCAATGTTATGGCAATTGAAGCACTCTATTTTGTTCATGAATAAGAAATCATGACTTATTCTTACAAAATTGCTTCGAGGAGATTGACGGGGACCATTATATCTGTCTTTGTGATATGTCCTACAATCTTTTGCCATGTGCCCAAAGTTTGTGCAAGAATAGCAATAACCAAGAAATTGTTAATCAAGGTTGTCATTCATGTCAATGTGGCATTGACCGAGATGTCAATATTCTTGAGATGCTTGGTTTCAGATGATGATGCCATGACTCTTGGTTGGCTAGGATACTATTAATGAAGATGTCAAGCCACGAAGAAGTCAAACCACTAATGAAGGAAGCCCTAAGTACTTGATCTAATGTTGCATGCACTTGATGATCTAGATCTTAACCAATGATGTCATACACTTGGATGATGCCAGTGAAGTCATACACTTGATGAAGGAGTTGGAAGACTTAGATGATGATGTGGAAGATCTCATTTGATGGTTGGAAGACTACCTTGAAACTTTCCTAATGATGCTACACTATGACATATTACTGCGTTATTATTGAATATTGTTGACACCTAATCCTATGGATGGGTGTGCATTTGTATTTTTGTATATTATTTAATATTAGGAAATAAGGAAGGCCAAGAGTCATTGGGAGATGAATCCTAATAGCCTCACCTCCCATCTATAAGAGCATGTACATTCTTCAGCTAATACACATTCTGATTTGAGGAGTTACCTCCTGGTTTGACATGGTATCAAAGCCAGCTCCACTATTGGCATTTCTGCCCTGTGGTGTAACTCCCTATCCTTTGCTCAGTCAATATTTTTTTAATAGTTTTCTGCTGCTCTTAATTGCTAGACTGTTATTCTGCATTTTTTTTCCTAATTAGCACTCATTATTTGCAGTCTAAATTTCCCAGAATTTCAAGATCGCAGTTCACGCACTCCAGAATTCGCAGTTTCGCTTATTCTCGTAATTCGCAACTCGTTTCGTGCATTCAATTTCAAAATTTTTTATGTAACGCCCTTTTGGGCCTCCTCATTCATCCTGCGCTCCTCTCCATTCACTCTCCTCCCTCGCCATTTGTCCCTACGCCCTCACACACTTCCCTTCCCCTGCCTGCATTCTCCATTCCCCATTCCCTACATATCGACCTCCATTCAATTATAATATCATTTCATAATTCTCTGCGCCCTCCACCAGTGAACGCCCTCTTCATATGACAGTATTATACAGCTTGGGTATCGGTCTCTGGCGGTATTTTTAATAGTCTATTGGTATAGTCTACACAGCTCCAGCATTTCCAAACGCATTGCAGTCAATACAGTGAGCGCTCCTCCTCCTGCGTTTACACAACGTTGTCATTCGTGTTGTTAATACGCTCTGTCATTCGTGGTGTCTGCGTTTATCAACCCGCCTGTCATATATGCCGCTGTAATATATATAAAACGCTGTCATATATGCCTGTCCGCCTGTCATATTTAAATGCTGTGGTTTGATACGGCTTTCATATATGTAATATACGCCGGTTTCATATACCACGCACTGTTTACCAAAAGTTATTATATACGCACTGTTTATGTTATATACGCCGGTTATTCAATACCACCGCCCTTTGTATATACCACGCTGTCATCGCTGGTTGCATTATCATTACATCGTTGTATTGTCATTATATTTAACCACTGTCCATAATACCGCTCTCATATACTCCGGTTTCAGTTACACTGCTTTGAATACCACTGTTAATAGCATATAAAACGCTGGTAGTGTTGATTATTATACCGCTCACCAAACAATACCGCCTCCAACATACAACACCGCCCTCTCCTCATACATAATACCGCTGGTTGTATTGTCATTGTCATCGCTGGTTGTATTGTCATATGGGTTGTATTATAATACACCGCCCCTCCATAAAATAACAACGCCCCCTCCCATGTTTCTTAACAAGTTAAATACGTTGGTTTATGGTGGCCGGTGTTTTGTTATTTGCTATGCGCCCCCTCACATGTTATAATACACCGCCCCTCCATCATATTTACGCCCCACCATATACAGTGCGTTGTCACTCTGTGTAATACTACGCTCCATATTACATTCTATATTCATTTTGTCCCCCAAATTATTCCCATTACGCCCTTTTCAATACCTCCCATTCATACCATTCCACCTTTTCACATACAAATTTTTCCCCAAACAAAAAAAAAATACATTTTTTTTGTGTAGAATTCAGTTTATAGCAAAGAGTCCTTTTTTAAAATTCAGTCTCCAGCAAAAGTTTTTTGAGCAGAATATTTTTTCCAGCAAGAGTTTCTGCCCTTTTAATTGAGTATATTTTCCAGCAATAGATTTTTTTGTTTTCTCTCCTTCAAGAGAAATTTTCCAGCAAAGTTTTGGTTTTTCTCTCCTCCTTCAAAAGAAGATGACAGTCCCTTCATCTTCTAAAGAGGCTGCCTACTTGGCACAGAGAGAAAGGAGACATGCTTCAGGTCCATCCAGAGGAAGAGAAGGCAGAAGACGAAGAAGAAACTTCAGAGAAAAGGGGGGCAGACAATCTAAAGCTCAGCAGCAAACAAATCAAGACAGAGGTAAAACTGATGACAAAGACAAAGGTAAACCAGCTGAATCAGCTCATTCTGCTCTAGCACATTGTAACAATGGAGTAACTGAAAACCTATTTGATGTTTCATTTACTTCATGGAGAGATGATTGGTTGCTAGATTCAGGAGCAACATGTCACATGACATTTAGAAAAGATTTTTTTGAAGAATTCACTGAAAAAGTTGATGGAGCAATATATTTCGCAGATAAATCCAAACTCAAGCCATCAGGGCTTGGCACAGTCAGGCTTAAACTGCCTGGTCTTCCTGATCATATCCTACATGAGGTTCTATACCTCCCGGAGTTGAAGAGAAACTTGGTCGTCCCCGATCGAAATCCCATAGCCATGACACTCGGGGCCACTTGTTTGATGGCAAGGCGTGTCGATCAAAGATCGATCACTCACTTGTCATGGAGGGAATAGAAGAAGGGAGACTCCTTGAGCCGAAAGGTTCATCTCCGCTCATGCTCAAATGAGTGTATCTGGGCCCACATCAATTAATAGGTACATTTCCATCAAGTCTTTTATGGCATGCTAGATTTGGACACTTAAATTGGTGACAAATCCATCTGCCCAGCAAAGTTTTGGTTTTTCTCTCCTCCTTCAAAAGAAGATGACAGTCCCTTCATCTTCTAAAGAGGCTGCCTACTTGGCACAGAGAGAAAAGAGACAGGCTTCAGGTCCATCCAGAGGAAGAGAAGGCAGAAGACGAAGAAGAAACTTCAGAGAAAAGGGGGGCAGACAATCTAAAGCTCAGCAGCAAACAAATCAAGATAGAGGTAAAATTGATGACAAAGACAAAGGTAAACCGGCTGAATCAGCTCATTCTGTTCTAGCACATTGTAACAATGGAGTAACTGAAAACCTATTTGATGTTTCATTTACTTCATGGAGAGATGATTGGTTGCTAGATTCAGGAGCAACATGTCACATGACATTTAGAAAAGATTTTTTTGAAGAATTCATTGACAAAGTTGATGGAGCAGTATATTTCGCAGATAAATCCAAACTCAAGCCATCAGGGCTTGGCACAGTCAGGCTTAAACTGCCTGGTCTTCCTGATCATATCCTACATGAGGTTCTATACCTCTCGGAGTTGAAGAGAAACTTGCTGTCCCTGATCGAAATCCGGCAGCAAGGACACTCGGTTCACTTGTTTGATGGCAAGGCAGAGGTCAGATCAGCATCAGATCACTCACTTGTCATGGAGGGAATAGAAGAAGGGAGACTCTTGAAGCTGAAAGGTTCATCTGCTCATGCTCAAAACTTTGCATTCAATTCACATCATGATGAAGGTACATTTCCATCAAGTCTTTTATGGCATGCTAGATTTGGACACTTAAACTATGACAGCCTTCGTTTGTTGAAGAAAAATGGTGTTGATGGACTGCCTACAATTCCTAGAAAACCTAAGGAATGTGATGCTTGTATTCTAGGGAAGCATAGCAAACAGCCATTTCATGATTCACTCTCAAGAGCACATAGGAAACTTGAACTTGTTCATTCAGATTTATGTGGCCCTATGCCTATTGCTTTTGCAAATGGAAACAAATACATGATGACATTTATTGATGACTACACCAGAATGTGTTGGATTTACTTACTGAAGAATAAGTCTGATGCTTTTCAAACTTTCAAAAATTTTCATGCATGGATTGAAAATGATGCACAAACACATATTGGCTCTCTACGCACTGATAATGGAAAAGAATACACCTCAAATGAATTTGAAAATTATCTTTGTCAACATGGAATAAAACATCAAACAACAGTGCCATATAATCCACAACAGAATGGTGTAGCTGAAAGAATGAACAGAACCATCTTAAATATGGTCCGCTCCATGTTATTTTTCAAGAATGTAAAATTGATGTTTTGGGCTGATGCAGTTCTATGTGCTGTATACATAAAGAATAGGTGTCCTTCAAGTTCAATTAGAAACAAAACTCCTTTTGAAATGTGGCATGGCCACATTCCTTCGGTAAAGCATTTCAGGGTCTTTGGGTCCACCTGTTATGCCTTGATACCCAAGGGTCAAAGGAACAAACTTGGTGCTAGAAGCATAAAATGTATCTTCTTGGGATACTCCAATACCTCCAAAGGATATCGTCTCTATGATGAAGCAAATAAGAAGTTTGTGATAGCAAGAGATGTCATATTTCTTGAATCTTCCAAGAGTGACAAGGTTGTTGAGCGGCAACTTGATCGCCTGGACAGATTCACACATGCAAAGTCTTTCCAAGAGTTTGATAATGTGATTCCACACCTTGAAGGGGGATTCCGATATTGAATCAAACTGTGGAATCATTTCCTAAACCACACTCTCCCCCACATGAAGAAACAACCACGGATGACACATTGGATGATGTGATCGACAGAATTGGGAGATTGAATCTTGAATCAATCCCAACTCAGTCAAGTGACCAGCCTAGGCCATCTCAGAAAGGTCCCCCCAAATGGCTGACAAAGACACTGGAGGATGTTCATCCTGATGAGGTTGGAAAAACAGGAACAAGAAGTTCCACTCAAGAAATCGAAGGTGATGTAGATAATTCTGATTCTCCTGTTGATATGGATATTGCTTATAACTGTGAATTGAGTTTGTCTACGGATCATGAACCAACTTCCTTCAAAGAAGCCGCTTCTCATGATGAATGGAAAGAAGCGATGCAAAAGGAGTATGATGCCTTGATAAAGAATGGCACTTGGAAGTTGGTTGATCCGCCTTTGGGAACGAAACCAATTGGTTGTAAGTGGGTCTACAAGAACAAGTACAAAGCAGACGGCTCACTTGACAAGCACAAGGCCAGGCTTGTGGCAAAAGGATTCGCACAGAAGGAAGGAATTGATTATGAAGAAACGTTTGCTCCCACAGCAAAATGGACCACCATCAGGACTCTCTTTGCCTTAGCAGCTCAGAGTGGATGGAAAGTTCATCAGATGGATGTAAAAACAGCGTTCTTGAATGGAGATCTGAAGGATAAAGTTTATATGTCCCAGCCAGAAGGATTTGTGATAAAGGGTCAAGAACACAAAGTTTGCAAACTTGTGAAATCCTTGTATGGCCTCAAGCAAGCACCACGGGCCTGGTATGAGAAGTTGACCGAGCATCTTCTGAAACTTGATTTCAAACACTTTGATCTTGATGATGCAACTTTGTTTGTTAAGAAAGTTGGAAAAACAGTTGTATATCTTGTGGTATATGTAGATGATCTTTTGATAACGGGAAACAATGAGAGCTATATTGCATCCATGAAGAAAGAGTTGAAGAAAGGTTTTGAAATGACTGATTTGGGTCATGTTCATTACTATTTGGGTATTGAAGTAATTCAACATCCTAAATTCATATTTCTTTCTCAGAAGAAGTACATTGGAGATCTCTTGAACAAATTTGGCATGGATGACTGTAAAACCTTAAGCACTCCAATGGAACAAAACTTGAAGCTCACATCTATTGAAGGGAAGGAATTTGAGGATGCAACTAAGTATAGACGGCTTGTAGGAAGTCTTATCTATCTGACCACCACCAGACCTGACATTTCATTTGCTGTTGGAATCCTCTCAAGGTTCATGCAAAAACCTTGTGAAGGACATTGGTCTGCTGCAAAAAGAGTACTAAGGTACTTGAAGGGGACTCAAGACTTTGGACTCAAATATACACAGGTAGGCGACTTCAGCTTGATCGGATACTCTGATTCAGACTTTGATGGCGACAAAGAAACAGGGGTGTCTACTACGGGTTACACCATGAGTCTTGGATCAGGAGCTATCTCATGGAGATCACGCAAACAGTCAGTTCCAGCAGATTCCACGACCGAGGCAGAATATGTGGCAGCAGCTGAAGCAACAAAGGAAATTGTGTGGCTCCGGAAAATCCTGGAAGATTTGTAGATGAAACAAATGTATTCCACTCCACTCATGATTGACAACACTTCTGCAATAAAGTTGGCCAAGAACCCAAAGTTCCATGATCGAACAAAGCACATCAATACAAAGTACCATCTAATTCGACATCATGTTCAGGCCAAAACCATTCATCTACATCATTGTTCCACAAATGAGCAAGCTGCTGACATCTTCACCAAAGCACTTGGAAGAGAAAAGTTTGAAAAGTTCAGATCGATGCTTGGACTCACCAACATCCCTTCGGATTAAAGGGGGGAATGTTGACACCTAATCCTATGGGATGGGTGTGCACATTTAATATTGTATATTATTTAATATTAGGAAATAAGGAAGACCAAGAGTCATTGGGAGATGAATCCCAATAGCCTCACCTCCATGTATAAATCCATATGCATTCTTCAGCTAATACATTCTAGTTTTGGGAGTTACCTCTGGTTTGACACA